>VZTM01023518.1:403881-602952 GCA_013400555.1 Jacana jacana | reverse complement strand
ATTCTGGTAACACCCTGCCCAGGAGGCAAAATCAGGAGATGTTGCTGTTGCCTGCTGAGTTTCCCCACAGCTCATCTCCTTGTGACCATATCAAGTAAACAATGAGCATCACATGTGATGGAGGGAGATCAGAATACCCTATATTTAGGTTCAAGCAATATGTTTGAAGACCTAAAGCAAAGCAGATGCTTCTCCTAGTGGTCCATCAAGGAGATGTGCTGAACTCTGCAGAGCTTCCTCCAGCATCTGCACTCTTACAGGAAAGACCCATCCTGCTCCTGAGCTGCTGCCTTCTCATTGCCACCCCTCATACCCACTGCTGACATGTCTGCAAGGAGCTCTGCCCTGCTCCTGCTTACCAGATGTAGAAGAAAAGGGCGAATATAGGAGCAGATCCTGCAATCTCCAGCAGTCTCCAGTTGCGAATACCATAGCTCAAGCCAGCCAAAATCATCTGTCCAATGGCAACAAAGCAGTGAGAAATAAGCACCGCCTTGGTCCGGGAGGAGACACCAACCCATTCTGTAGCTGAGAAGAAGAACAAAAATTCAGGGTTTTCCCTTTCCTGAACATTCAGGTCTATGTTTTGTTATTGCATCTTGTGAGGCTGTGTCTGTGTTACACCTCAGGGTAACGACATCCTACTCACCCAGGGCCAAATCAGTAATCAGAATTCCTGACACTGAAGCCCCTGCGACACACCTGAAGGCCATGTACACATAGAAATGGGGCACAAAGGCAACTCCTACACCAAACAAGCCCTGGAGAAGGAGGGAGATCAGAAATATTGGCCGACGGCCTATCCTGTGGAGGAAGAGGGAAGACATAATTGGTACCTGAAAAGACCTCATGGGCATGTGGAAGAGCTCATGTGGAATATTGTCATTTGGGAACCATTCACACCCAAGGGGATTTGACACCCATGTGAACAAAGCTTGTCCATATACCCCAGGAAGTAACCAGCAGGAAAAGCAGTATCTTCACATTTGTCCAGTTGCAGTGCTAACAAAAGCAAAAGGAGATGCTGCTGAAGGAACCAGCCCTTGAAGGGCCCCCATGTCCCCTGTCCTGAGAGTAGAGAGGATCAGACTGAAACAAACCGTGGTGCTGGTTCTCCTGTGAGACACTGTGTACACATACTGTGCCCCTCTCCCTTTCATGTCCCCTGTATGGCTGTGTCCCCTAGGGAGCTGAGGGCTTTGGTTTGAGCCACCATGAGCTTAGCAGAGCCATGGGAAGCATGTACATGTCATCTGGCTTCCACAGATGAAGGTCAGTCCAACTCTGTGCCCAAATGTAAGTTTCTGGGTTCCTGGAGACACTCTTGAGTAACTGAGACACCAGTTGGGGCTGGACCTATGATTCCTGCAGCACCAACCCCATAAGGCTGTATTTGCCTCCCTCTCTTCTCAGACATCTACAGACATTTCCAGTGACCCCAGATGCCCTTGCTAAGGCAGGAGGATCAAGTCATGCAGAGGGAGTATTTTATACTCAGTGCATGGACACACTGAACTCTCAGCTGGGCTACCCCTGGAGGCTGGGCAGTAACTCTGGGAAAACGGCTGTGTTTCCTCACCTGTCACTTAGCGGCCCAAAGATCATGGCTCCTAGGAGAAGTCCCAACATGTAGATGGACTGGGAGATGTCATTCAGGTCCTTCCTGTCACACACCAGGTCAAACTGGAGGAAGGAAACACAGATGCTTTTGTTCTTGACAGGCCCCAGCTGCTTTTTGAGGGTGGGCAGCTCTTCTGGTTCATGTTGGACTCAGGAGTTTGGTGCTCAAGCTCTTGCTTCAGCCCCTGGGAGCAGAGACCTCAGCCCCAAGGACGCACTGTGGTGTAACATAGCTCACAAGTCAGAGGTGGTCCAGGAGTACAGGGTTCTCAGCCTTCCTCTTTGTTATGATACACATCTTCTGAGCACTGTCACCTGCAGGACACCCCTCCAGCCCAGGTATCCTTAAAGGAGACTCCTGGGTGGCACGTTTTACTTAAAGTGGGACCTTGGGATGAGTCCTAGCAGCTTGCTTCTCTGGCTGCAAAGGTAGGACAGGGTGGAAGGAGGAGGAGGGCAGGAGAGCAGTATTTTCTCTGATAAAGGAAGACTGGGATAGGAGTGGGAAGGGATGCAGCAACTGCTGAGGACTCTTTAGAAAAGCTGGCTGTGAAATGGACACAGTGCTCTAGGCACTCCAAGGAGCCTTCACAAATGCCTCTGGTTTCAGCTCAGAGGAAGGTACTCTTGAAAAAGTTCTGGAGTTGGGGATGAGGAAAGGAGGGAGGAAGGGATGCAGGAGACAGGAATGAGGGAAGGTGAGAGAGAAACAGCAGTCCAGGGAGGGAGAAGTTGGGGATGCTGACAGACAGAGCCTTTACTCAAATGCATGGCCCATGGGATGTTTTGTTGCAGCCCTGAAGGTCCCTGGAGGCCATAGAAATATCAATGACAGGCCCTTGCAAGGTAGACGTCTTCCACCTAGAAGGTGATGTGAGGAGAACCAGGCTGAAGACTAAAGGAAACTTAGTGGCAGCGAGACCTGAAAGGTCCCTCCAGGCAAGATATGTCATGGGTTCAAGGAGATACTGTAAAGGGGAGAAATGAATGGACTCACATCCCCACTGTGTCTGCCCATGGCCCTCATGGGCACCGACATTGTGGTCTTCCTGCAACATCCTCCCAAGGATTACAGCCATGATCTGTGTGATGGAGCCAAGTTCCCTGAGTGCCTAGTGTAAATCTCAGCCTGACTACGCCACAGCTGGCATTGACCGACCAAACTACAGGGACAGGGTGTGCTCATCCCTTCCCTTCCACATCCCTGGGGTGTCAAAAGGCAGTTACAGACCTCGGTCAGCAGGGACGGGGGCTGTGCTGAGGGGTACACCCAACCACTGCTGCACTTCTCTGTGGCGTTCAGGCCGTAGGCCACGATGGAGTCGAGGTCCCAGTCCACTGGTGAGTACATGGAGCACTGCTCGTAGGCCCCCTCCACGTCCCGGGGCAGGGTGAGGTTCAGCTGCTCTTCCTCTGTCAGGTTGGGGCCGACGGCACGGATCCAGCTGGTGTCGCAGTGGTGTGGCACATCCACAACCATGAACACTTGGCCAATCATTTGGAAAGGATTAAGAAGTAGTGGGAGGGAGAGGAACAGTACCAGCAATTTCTGATATAGTCCAAACTTCCCCACAGCGTTTATAAAGTCTCCAAACTCAGCCATGGTGTCTACTTGAGTGGCTGGGCTGCACTAGGGCACACTGCTTAAATAGGCAAATATTAATGTTTAATCTGTGTGAGCACTAAACCCCTGATCATGTCTGATAAAACGAGCACTTGTATCGACACGTTTGTCCATTACGACGATATACTGCCGTCCTCCAGGGTGTACTTTGTCACCAGCCATTCCCTCCCCGTTCTTGGGGCCAGAACAAAGGTGCCACAGTTGGGGACAAGCTTTTCTTGTCCCAGCCCGGATTGTTTCCCCAAGCCTCCTGAAGGCAACTGTTCTGCAGCACAAGTTTTTTGTGTGAGACATGAAGATGTGACTCTGCAAATGAGGGCTAATTTTCCCAAGTGTGGTGAAGAAAATGGAGCAAATCTGCTGCTCCAATTAAGGGCTTAATGGATATATAGGCCATCATGGAGACTTCAGAAAGAGAAGCAAGAAAACACTTCTCCTCTGGACCAGGAAATATGGCTGGTAGTCAAGTAGATCTTAACAGCTCGGTCTTAACAGCTGTGTCCCAAGCTGTTGGTTTTCATTTTACATTCCCATGTAGAAACCCTGGTTAGTCATAAAACTAGATGTGAACTACAGTGTCTTGGGGAGAACCCTAAAATAGTTTTGGCTTAGAGAGCAGCCTTAAGAAAACCATAGCACGTTATGCGCACAGACACACAGAGCACACAGGATTTGGGGTTAAGAAATGACACCAGCTTGGCTTTGCCCGGGGTTTTGATGTCACTTCAAAAGCAGATTGACCTGATTTCTGCTGCCTGTCTGAGCTGCTTCCTGGACAGACTCTCTGAATGGTTTGTATCTTTATTCCTGGTAACTGGAAAGCCGGATTGCCCTTGTGTACGAAATTCGGTGTGAACTTTGGCTAAGGTCTCCTGTCTGCTTTCACCAGAGGGATAAGGACAGGTGACTAGACACTGACCTGTTTGCTTCTCAAATTCCTTGTCCTTCGCTCTCAACCCAGACAGTACATCTGAGCCCCCAGCAAAGTTACTGAAGGACCACACATGTCTGGGTTGGTGTTTCACGTGTGGATATGGCACTGGAGTGCTCATGGAAGTGGGAAGAGGGCTAGAAGATATTAAAACACCACCCTCTAAGATGAGGTGGGAAAGAGAAGTCATACTAGTTAATGCTATTTGGAGTAAAGGAAGAGAGGAGTAAATGTTACTTAGAGCTGTATAAATTTGTACCAAGACTCATGTGCACACATCACACAGACAAACACTTCACTGGGCTCTGGATCCACATCCTCAGGCAGGAGGATTTGCTACTATTCAGACACATGCCTTGAATAGGAGGTTGAGCTAAGAAACCTCCAGAAGTTCCTTTTTATCCTAAATGCATCACTGGCCTTGTCACGGGATGACTTGGCCAAGGAGATCTGTTGTGGCAGTGGCACTTTGACCCTGTCCTTTTTGAACAGGGATTAGGTGCCTTTTCCATCAGCGTGCAACAAGCTGGAGTCTTTAAGCTTACCCCATTGTGTGTGGCTCATGGTCTTTCTTTCTGCTTCTCAGCCACCATCATCTCCTGGGGCAAAGAGGTCAGATTTCCCTATAAAAACTCCTTGGGATGACTCAGACATGACTGCAGTCCCATGTGTCAATCCAGATGGAACTTGTTGAGGCTGTTCCTCCTAATGTCACCAGACAGGTTCTCCCGAAGCCCTGGGAAAGCTGCAGTCCCCAGTTGTAAACTCTGTCACCCTAGGATGGCACTTCTCATAGAAAGCTATTGTTCTTATGGCTGTCTTCATCATTTGGGGCTAAATGAGTCAGTCCTGTATGGTGGAGACCTCTCAAGGACAAGGGTTGGGTCAGCCCTACAAACCTGTTTCCTGGAGCTCCACTGCTGGAGTTTCTGTGTTTATTTCTCTCTGGCTGACAGTTTTGCCCAGGTGCATTGTTAATACTTGCAAAGCCTCTTGAATGGAAAAGCCTCTATCAGAGGGCATGAGAAGTCAGCAGGTGTCAGGGAAGATCTGTGCCTGGGCAGTTAGAAAGCTTGTACGTCTATGTACAAGTGTCAAGGACCGGGGAAAGGGAGAGGAAGCATCCAAGAGGGTAGTTCAGAAACAGAAACAGCCCCCAACAGTGAGGTATTGATGCACTAACTCATGGGCTTGGCTTTTCTCTTACACAGCTCTGGACATCAAGAGTGACTGTGGTCAGAGACGCATTTGGGCACCTATATGTTGGGGTGAATTGTGGCCAGAATGGCCAGGATGGATGCACACCTACCAGCTGTGGTACTTCTCTGTTTTCTCTCTTCCTCTTAGTGCTGGGAGTGAGAGATCAGGTCTACAGGTGTCATGTACTAGTGACAACTTGGTCTGGAATGTCAATCAGAGCATCTTTAGCACAGGCCACCCCCTTCCCACTGGCTTCAGTGATAGCTGCTTAATTCCTGCAAGATTTTAGGTCTCATTTCTCCATCTCTAAACACAGCTTGACCAAGTTTCAGTCAAGGCTGTGAGATGGTAGAACCTCTGTCCCAGGTCTCTTGAGCCATCCCAATATGAGATGACTTCAGCATCTAGTGAGTTATGTACCATTTTAAGGGTCTCTCCCTTCTCCCTGACCCATGTTGGCTGAGCAGTCTCCCCGCAAAGGGCATCAACACATTGTTTTGCAGCAGATGCAGTCATTAAGCAGCTTTATTCCTCCAGCAGATCTGGCAGAGCCAAGGTTATTTCAGCACTATTGAGGTGGGGAGGGTTTTTTAAATTTATTTTAATGAAAAAATGATTTATTTTAACATCTTCATCTTTTTTTCTTTTTCTTTTTTTTTTTTCAGACAGCTGATTAAAACAGGTGAAGTGATAAGTTCCATGATGCTTTCTGTAATACATGTGTTCTTGCTTTGAGCCTCTGAGGCTTCTGGTGAGCTTGTTTATCATGAATATAATTGTTAACCCCTATAATTTCTGTTATGGCAGCAAAGGGCAGTCAGGGAGGGTCAGAGCACGACCGCACAGGGAGAGCAGATATAGCAATGTCTCCATGCCCCAAAACCTCAGGAGATTTAGGTTTCCTTTCCTCCTCTGCCCTTCTGACCAGGTGACCTTGGAAAGGTCTTTGTTTATCGTTGTACGATGAGGCTAATGATGGTGACCTCCTATGTGAAGCAATTTTGCCATCTACTGAAGGAAAAATATAATGAGGGGAGTGAGATATCATCATTATTATTAAGCGCAGGCAAGCCATTCGGTGAAAAGGTGTATGGTATTTTGGTTGGATTCATCCCTGGATGACTAAATGCAGTTGTCTATATGTGAAATAGATACCTAAGGTTGAACTGTAGCTAGTGGAGAAGGATCGACACCATTAATAGAGTCCAGAGAGCTGATAGCTTTTTGAATGCAGTGGTCTCTTTTAGGGTGAATCACTGCCCAGACTGCACTGACTGTACTTCTAATTCTCCATCGACTCTGATACTGACTCAAACAACTGGTTTACATTGACATGCTAATACTGCAGGCACTTAAACATAATTTGGAGACAAGTGGCCAAGAGACTAATTTGGTCATGGGCTCGGTTCCTCTCTGATAATGGCATTCTCATCTCATTGGAATTTCTAGCTCTTGATTAGCCTGTTGCTCGTGGCTGCTTGCTGGTTGGATCTCTTTGGAGGCCTCTCTCCCTTCTGCCTTGCAGACAGTGACCTTGCAGGCCTCCTCTGAGGAACCTTTGCTCTAGATCATGCAGAAGATCCCCTCCACGTGCAGAGAACTGGGTGCTGGTCGGTCTCTCCTTGAAGGTGCCTCACAGTGAAGGCAGTTCTTGCAATGTTCTTTTTTGGGAACTGAGAACTGACCCGGTGTGACCAGGATAGAGATCCTAAATTTAGCTCCTTAAGCCATTAATAAATCAGCCTGTGCACAACCGATTTTTGGCTTGTGCCAAAGGAGTGGGTGATTTCTAAACTGATTTCATGAATCAATGTTCATCCCAGTCTTGTCCCTTGTCCTGTAGGAGTGGGTGTTTCTTTTTTTTTTTAAACTATATAAAGAACTCTTGCTCTAAAAGGTCATTGTTTAACATATTTGGGTCTGCAGCGGAGAGACATTCATAAGTTTCTTCAACTGCTGATGTTTTCCTGCTCCTGCTCATTTTTTCATGAACATCCTGGCACATTTTGGCTGAATCAACACTGAAAGGATCAAAGACATTCTGATTAAGGGCTTCAGAAGCATGGCTGGTGAACATGTACATTGAGGGGAAATTGTCTTCCTGTATAGAGAGAGGCTTATTTCTTGAGTCTTCACAACTAAGACCCAACCCAAGTGTATCTTTTGCAGCTTTTGGAGCTCGGTACTGTGGATCTAACTGCTGCAGCAGTGCACTGCTCTGGATCTCTTCCAGGTCTCTAGTAATAATCTCATCCTGCCCAGTAAGAAGTGAGAGGCTGGAGGTATCCCACAGCACTAGTGGGGCATTTTTTTCTGCTGGGATTTCCTGGCACAATTCTGAAGGGTTTGGATCACAGCAAGGTGGAGTTTCTGCCTCTGAATTTTGCAAGTCTGAACTTGCGATATTACTTGCCACAACGGGAAAATCTTGTTCTTCAGAAAAGAAGCTATTGTCCTCTGAAAAATCCATGTTGTCTAACTGAAGCTCAGCTTCCTTGGGTAGCTTCTCTGAATTGTCAGATGAAAAAAATATCTTATCCTCTATCACTGTGTCCTGGACATCTAAACTTAACAGGTTCTGAATTTCGAGTAGATGAGCATTATGATGATTTCCTTCCCTGATGAGCTTTTTGTTGTTGTCAGCTGCAAGCATAAGCTCTGGAGCAGGATGTAGAAGCTCTGTTCCACCTTCCAAGATTACTGCAGCTTCTTCCTGATTTTTCTGTGCTGGCATGAGAGAAGACCAACAGCTGTCCTGTTGCTGCTGAACCTGACTATTTAAACCCATTTGGTCATTAATGTCAAGTTTGGTTCTCTCATGTTTATCCTCCCATGAAATGCTTGTATCAGTACTTAACAACAGGATGTCAGTCTCCTTGCCCTCAGTAGAATCTGAACAGCTTCCAGAGCTCTCCTGGATATGTTTAGGGGTGACCTCTGTCTTCCCTGGCTGTGCCAGCTGATTGTTCTTGGAGACCTTTTGTTTTGATTGGGTGGAGGCACTGAGGAGGCCCTGGGGCTTTTCCTGCCTGTCTTCAATATTTGTTTGTTCTGAGGATCTTGCAGGATTTTCTTGTTGACTCTGCTTCTTTTCTGAGGAATAGCCAAACAAAGTGACAAGGGCTGACTGGGGCTTAGTGGCTTTCTTTTGAGTTGTAGTTTCCTTCTTGAGAGTACTGCCTTTGTCTTCAGAACCAAAAAGTGTAGTGAAAGGGTTTTTCCTGAAACCTTTACCCAGCATCTCTCTGCAGGCTTGACTGCTTCTGGTCTCTTTGCTCTGGGCATCAGGCCTTGATGTATGCACAGTGCTTTCCCCTGGGAGCTTCAGATCCATTTTTTCTTCTCCCATTTGATGACCTCCAGATCTGCACGAGGATACATTCAGTTTGGAAGAGTCTAATGTCTTGGGTGATTGCTCAGAAATGTTAGAGATGTTTCCACTAAGAACTTCTGTGGGATCCTTCAAGTTGGAGTTGCTCACATCATTGTGTGAGGACAAAGTGGCACGGGTTTCTTTTGGAGATGTGTCTGCTGATACTGGAAGGTCCTTGCCAGGTGATTTTACATCATGTCTCAAAATATCCTCATGAGGGTTAGTTATCTGTGGGCCACATGTGGCCTGAGATTCTGTTTCTTGTAGGGAGGACACACTATGGTCCCCTGTCATCTCTGGCAAACCAGGTGAAGAAACTCTTCTTTTTTCTGCCCTGTTTTCCTGAGATGTTTGCTCAGGACTCGGTTCTTCCAGAAACCCTGACATACTTACAGGTGTCACTTCTTCTGTCTTCTCAAATTTTTCCCCTATACTTTCAGTCCCAGATAAATGACTTATGCTGGATGGCTGCATATTTTCCTCTGAAGCTACTGGTATTTGTTTCCCAGGGAACTCCTTGGTGTTTGCCTCTGCTTTCTCATGCACCATCTCAGGGGTCTCAGGTGATGCACCCATCTCTCCTGACTCCAGGGAGCCAGAACCTGTATAAGGAATCCCTGACATTCCAGAAACACAGGGGCCTTTGTGTTCAGCTTTGAATTCAGGGGGATCAACACCCTCAGCTCCACATTTTAGCTCCATACATGTGGTGTTTCTGGTTTTGGGCTCTCCTGGCACACTGGTGAGCTGTGGGCTGTTCTTTCCCTCTCCAAGATGATGCTTGTCTCCTGCAGTAGCTGGGGTGGCTATGGTCAGTTCAGGCTTGTGATCTGTCATTGCAGGAATTGTGCCTCCTTCGTTGGGTGTGCTTAGAGACGCATGGACCTTGTTTTCCTTCACTGGGAGCTCTGCAACAGGGAGGATGCAGCCCCCTGTGTCCCCCAGGTACCTCCAGTTGGTGGGTTTAGTGCTTTGATGTGTGGTGTGGCGGACAACGAGTGAGCCACGAGGCAGGGATTTCACAGGCCCCAGGACTAGAGGGGAGGAGGCAGAGGCAGGTCCTCCCTTCAACTGGGCTTTGTCCTGCTGGATCGCAGCCACTCGCTGGGACACCTTACCCCCTCGCTTTCCTTTGGGCACATCACCATCCCCAATCTTTTCACGGTCTCTCTGTTCTCTGTTCTTGGGCCAGGAACAGGCTTGCTCACTTTCCTTGCTGTAGGCAACACCAGGTAAGAAGCTTCCCTTCCCAACTGCTGCCTCTGCTGCTGGTTTTCCCTCCTGACCCCTGAGCATCATCCTGTCCGCCCTGCTGCCTGCAGCCTGGAAGGTTTGCAGGCTGAGTGTGGGTTTTTTCCAGGAGTGTACTCCCTTTCCAGCTTTTCCATCTACAGCCAACAAGGCTACTTCTGAAGGCGGCCAGCCCATTCTCAGCTTGTTCCCTAAGAGGATTGAGCTGCTGTTCAGCTCTTGCCTGTGCTCAGGTGGCCACAAGCTGCACCGTACGTTGAAGGATGATGTGTGTTTCTCTCTTGCTTCAGTCTCTTTTTTGGTCCTGTTATACCAGTTCTGGGGCTGTGGTCCTCTGTCTACCATTGCCACTTGCTGAACCTGATGGTCCCCGAGCCAGTGCTCCAGCCTTTCTGTCTCATTTCTGCTCTTAGCTCCAGCCATCTGCTTGTAGTGGACTTGGCAGTAAAACACCCCATGGAGGGCAGCATAGTTTTGCAAGCTGGAAAACACACATTGGCATAGCTGTTAGAGGCTGTGTGGGAGGGAAGAATTAACAGTAGCACTGATGGACAGGTTTTCAGCAAAATTGTTTTTCAGTGGAAACTGTTGGGGAAAGGAAGGTGTTTGAAGAATGAAACCTTTCAAAAGCAATGTCTGTTTTCTGAGGTTATGTTTGATTTTTCTTTCAAAACCTGAAACATGAAAAATTAAACATTTCCCTGTGATACCTCTGGGACCTGTAGTCCAGGTTATGTATAATCCCTTTCTCATTTATGGGCCAGGCTTCATACCAGTACTCCATCTTTTCCCCCGTACGCTGGGCCGTACGGGTAAAACTGCACAGAGTTCCCATAATACAACAACTGCACAATGGGAGGATGTGTCCGTACATCTGGGGGGGCAAGAGGATGGCAAGCAGCCTCACAGGAAAGAAGAGTGGTGTCTTGGTGACTGAGAGCTGAAAACACACCAGCAGTGTGGCCTTGTGACAGAGAAGCCAACTTAATCTTTGGCTGCATCAGCAAGACCTCAGCCAGCTGGTCAGAAGTGGCTCTTCCTCTGCATTTGGCACTTGTAGGAACACATGCAGAGTACTTTGTCCAGTTTTGGACTCCTCATAGCCATTGACATAATGGAAGGAGTCCAGTAAAAGGCCACCAACGTAGTCAGGGCCTGGAACATGTGTCAACTGAGGAGAGGGTGAGAACTGGGTTAGCAACATATTGTAAGGAGAAGGTTAGGAGGGAGGAACTCATTGCTGTGTTACTGGGATGGGATAGAGAAGACAGGGGTAGAGTGCTCTTGCATCTGGACAGTGACAGGATGAGAGGCAGGGGAGCAAGTTGTAACATGGAGAACTGTGATGAGGGACAACAAAAAACCTTTTCACTGGTGGTCAAATGTTGAAAGAGAGGCCCCAACTGAAAGGTTGCGCAATCTCCATTCTTGGAGTCAGTCATGCCTCTCGGATGTGGTCCTGAGTTACCTGCCTTCCTTGGATCTGCAGGAGGCTGGGTAGAGAATTCAAGAGGTGCCTTCCAACCTACCTGACTGCATGAACTTGTGAGGCACCCAAGCAATCCCTCCAATTAAAATCCATGTCAGTATTCCCAAATTGGAAATATTTCTTGCATTTTCAGCTAACCCTTCCACCACCATGCAGATTCCTGATCCACCGGGGTCTACAAGCTTGAGGTGAATAGTCTTCAGACTCTAGTGATGGAGGGTCAGATTATACCAGGGAAACTGCTCTTTCTCATTTCCTGAAGTTTGCCCTGTTGGAATTACCCTTGGACTATTGTGATGGAAACTACTTGGGCATGCCTTAGAAACAGATGCACTGGGGTCCTACCACTCACCTCAGCTTCCTCCCACAGACCTGGCAGCAGAAACATGAGTGGTGCAGACAGACTTTGTCAGTGACCACACGCTCCATGGAGTACACAGGCTGCAGGCACGAGGCACACATTTCTTTCAGGATGGGCTGAAGAAGAGGGAGAAACTGAAGTTAAACAACTCTGAATCATGACTACTTGGAAATGCATCTGCAAGCTGATTTGCTGCATCATCTACTTGTGTTGGATTTTCTGGTTGATGTTCTTCTGCATGTCTGTCGTGAGAGTACAGATTCCTGTCTGAGTCCATTTATTTGTCATCTTGGATAGGTCAGCAATTATTTCCAGTCCAGGCAGAAAGACAAGATACCCTTGGACCCCTGGTGAGAGAAATGATTCATTGGCTCAAGAGCAAATGATTCACTCAGTCGAATTGTTTAAAAGCCTCGAGTGAGGTAAGAAACTTTGTTCAGAGGCTGTGACTCAAAAACTCTGTCTGGGCAGCTCCTGAAATTACTGATATTGTATGGCTGCTTACACAGACTACCTAGTCCCAATACTAAAAAGGCAGCACATCTCAGCAGTAAAGCTCCCACAGCTCCATAAACCTTGTGGTTTACTCTTGTGGACTGTGTTTTATGCCAGGACCTAACTCTTCAAACAACACTTCATGTGAAGAGCCCAGGGAATTTCTCTGGAAAGCATTGCCAACACCAGCTATTTTATTAGTGGAGAGAGAAAGGGAATAAAGAAGCCTGGACATCAGATGCAGCTAGCTGCAGAAATGGCTCCAGGTTTTCTGAGCCGTCAAGTCATCCAGAGGATGATGGTGGCAATGCTGATAACTCCGTGCATTCCCTTTCCCTTGTGGTGTGAAGCAGAAGCTTTTCTTACCTGGCAAGGCCATCTCCTAGCCACGTCTGTCCAAAGCCCCAACAGGAGTGTAGCAGAACCTAACCTAACTCTGACTGACTGGGTCAGTGCTGGGACTCCCTCACAAGAGGGCATCTCTGCCTCTTTGTCAGTGGTATTTTGCCACACTTTGAATTTTACTGGTGTTCTCTCATCCCTCTGGCTTTTTGTTCCATCTGTGCTCACCTTGTTTGGCAGTGTGTCAGCTCAGAGAAGAGGCAAGTTTACTTTCTGCTCTTACGTGGAGTCGGCTGATGGCCAGATTTTAGCCTTAACCAGAGGAAACATGAAAGGTGTTTCTGCATCAGAAAAACACAGTGTATCTCAAGAGACGAGCTGACAACTGAACAAGGACCCTGTCTTTTATTTGCAACAGATATCTGGGTGATCATTTTTTTTTAAATTACCTTCATTTTGGCTGAACATACCAGTAAGATCAAGTCATCTTTGTTTTCCTGTGACAACACTTTCAAGAAGAGTTTAACATCTTCATTTTTCTTCCCTCTCTTTAGAGGGATGAATACAAACCCCCTGTCTTTCCTTCAGTCTGCAATAACCTCAGCATCACTCTGCTATTTCAGTCCTTGACAGAGAGGAGACCACAGTCCTGTAAGTGCCTACATATATAATAGGTGTCTACATTCAGTGCAGGTCCATTTAAGAGAATCAAGGTGGTGATATATGTACCCTAGACCAGGCCCATGTCAAAATTAGTCAGTTAGGCAGGAGGAATTTCACCGATGTGACTACAGAACTGTGCTGGTGCCAATGGGAGGACAGTGCTGGTGAAGGTGACACAGAAATATGCTTTCGTGAGAAGACAGTAGACATATCCTCCAAGTGGAAAATGGTAGCAGAAACCAGATGGGAAGTGATACTGTGTTAGCAGGTCTCTCCCAGAGTGATTGAAGCTCTGCACCTTTGGCATGGATGTCATTTCCCAGGAGGAAACGAGCAGGCTATTTGGCAAAGAGCAGTGAGTGGCCACGGGCAGCCGCATGAACCCAGCATCAGCTGTGATGATGGAGCAAAATGCCAGTCCTGGCGATAATAAATCCCAGCCAATGGGTCAGCTTTGCTGTGTTGGGCAGTGCAGACCTCAGTTACATCTAAGTACTTTGGCAGGCGTTTCCTCTGACAGTGACCAGCATTCATACAGCCTGAAGAGAATAACTGTGGATGTGCCTCTTGTATAAGAAAAAAATTCTTTCCTTTAGTCTTGACCGAGGAAGGAAGCAGAGCTGTTTAGCAAACAAACAAGATCCCTCTAGTCTTAGCTGGGAATGAATGTATGGAATCCTGGAGTGTGTTTCCAAAGTGGCATAATCTTTTATAGGGGATGTAGGTCTCTTTCACCAGGGGATTTATTTTAAGTGCTCACTGCCTGATGCCTGGAAAATACTCTTGCTCTTCAGGGGTATTTTTATCAGCTCCAGGAATAAGCCTTCCTAATGGTTTGGAAGACAGAGAGGTGATTAGCAGCAATTGAATGGCACTGTGGGCAAGGAAATTATCTTAAGAATTCAGTGGAAAAGCTGTTACAGAGTGTTCCTGGAAGGCTCTTTAGTGCACTGCTGATTACTGCCATGCTGAAAGTTGCAGCTGGTTTATGGCTTTTATGGCTTACCAGTTGTTGCCTTTTTTTTTCCCTAGGTAAATTAAATTTTTTATTGTAGGAGAGGTCAGCCTGAAAATGTCTGTACTACTGAAAGGTGAAGGTGAGCACAAAGCTGTCTGACCTAAGACTGAGCATCCTCAGGGAGGTCAGTGGCTAAAATGGAGATGGGAAGGGTAGTACGTGATGCAGGCACTTCAAATGTGGCATATTTCATGTCTACTGCTGCAAGAGAACTGCTTCTGTAGCTGAATTTGTCCTTTGACAAGGAGGTACTGTTAAGACAAGGCCATCTGTCCTCTGCCCACTGGTCCAGATCATTCTCCCAGCCAGTTTGCTCTTGAAAATATCTAACTAGACACCTAGCACTGTGTGGGAATGCAGTGACCCACCAGGGCAAAAAATGGTGAACAATGCCATGTCTTGTATCCAAAGATCACAGAAAAACCATGACAGCTCGTATGGGAACTGAAAGTTTGTATGTGTTCTGCTGGTTTATTATTGCAAGGTCTGAAGCCCAGGGGATGTGAGCTGATCCTTCAGCTTGTATTTGAATTTCAAATCTTTGCATTTGTTTTTCTCTCCAGTTCTTTCAATGCTTCAAGGAGTCATGTATGGTCCTGAAATAATGGAGCATCTGTCCCTTCATGATAGTTGACTTCCTGGCTGATGGAAATACCATGAAAGAAACACTTCTTAAATAATCTTAGCCTCCTAAATGGCTCATTGAGACATTTAGAAATCCCATAAAACCAGAAACACAAACAATAAGATCAGTATTTTTAAGCACTGGCAGTGCAGGATATTTGGGTTTATTTGAGTTTCTGTGGAATCGTTGCAATTGCCCAAACAACATGTTTGTATCTTACTCCAACTGCTCTGCAGTTGTCCTTAAAAAGAAGTGAAACAAACACGTCATGGACATCCTGAAACAAGCTGAGAAACAAACACACAAGGAGCCCCAGGTTTCTGACTCTCCCTTATTTCTGTAATTGGTCCTGCTAAAACAATTGGGAAGGTCTAAGTGGTTATTTTATCTGGTTCTCTGAAACTAGATTTGCTCTGTTTATGATGATCAGCTTTTCTACCTCAACCTGTGGTGTGTTTTGTGGTACTGAAAATGGTGTTCTTGCTTTTTTTCTTGGACATATCTTACTTTCAAGTTTATGGTGTCCTAGAGGTAAACCATTGAGGGTATGTGCCTGTGTTTCGTGGGCTGGGGGGAAAGCAGAACTCCTACTTGGTCTACAACATCTTGCCCAAGGTGTTGCATGGTACAATATCTGTGATTTAAAAACCTAGCTATGGACTCAGGGATATGGAGTGGTAGACTCTGAAACTCTGAAGTCTGTACCTCCCCTGTGTCCTGCTCTACATTTATCAGTGTGGGCTCTTTTTCCTCAGAGAAAAAAAAGCAAATATTAACCATAACATCTTACTGAAACATGATTGAATGAGCCCGTTCTGCAGAAGTGTAAACTGGTGCATTGAGAGATGAGGTGGCTTGTTATGAATCAACTAGAAGGTCTATGGCCAGACCCAGGGGTTGGGAGTCTAAGTCTGAGCCAGGCTTTAGGAAACAGATCCCTGAGAAGCCATCCAGTCACTGTAGAGTCCTCACTTTCTCCCACACCTGGAGTAAACTCCTAGCTCTCTCACCTCCCTCCCAAACTGAGGCCAACCTGTGATGTGAGTTGAGGCCCTGAGCAATGGCTCATCATTGCTCTTGGCTCATCAACTGCCCCTCTGTGTAAGGCTTATGGAGGCACAATACCTCTGCTGCCATCTCACGTGGAGGAAATGGGTACTGACAAACGTTCAGACCTTTCTTGGTGTATATATCCTACCCAGTCTCCACACAACTACACGAAGTCCTGGATTGAGTGGTATATATCACCCTGGACTTGACTCAGTTTTCAGAGAAGAGTATAAATGCTGTTTGCCACGGGGCTGTTAAGCCACCCACATTGTAAAGAAGATGGAGACTAAATTTCTCCAGCGATTTCGAGTGCTCTCAGTATGTAGTTCAGCTGGTTCATTGAGAGACGATTTCTAGGTACTTTCGAAGGAAACAAGCACTCAACAAAAGACACTCAACCAGACCAAAGTATTTTTAGAGGTAATGTTTACCTTCAGAACGCAGCAATAGAAGTTAAAAAAAACCAACCCACAAAATGTCTAAAATCTTGAGTTGAGAATGTACAAAACAAAGTCATAATAAAAAGAAAATTGCTTTACAAAGTCTCAAAATGAATTTAAACAGTAAACATGTATGAAAGCATGGAAAATCTAAAACAAGGTTTTTATATATATTGAATAATAAATTACAATTCCAAAAATAAAGAAAGGAAAGCAGTAACCATTCTGATTCAAGTAGAGTATCTTTCATAGCATCTTTCTTTGGGGGAATGGCACCGATAATAGCTGCAGGTCTAGGCTTGACAATTTTCAGTGGCACCCCCGTACTTTCCAGGAACTGAATAATAAACTGAAAAATACCTCCCCCAAACCCAATAATGTCAGCAATTTGATATATTTTTTTCCTTCTCTTTTGTTAATGGCTAAGAGAAATCTTATCTAACCCACCCATCGATATGAGCATGTGTATATGTGTGTTTAGGATGCCCTTGTTTGGGAAGTCTGCATTGAAATTAGAAAAAGAAGGTAGCATAAAGGTGTTTGTTTGCCAATGATCAGATTGGTTGGTTCTTAAATTGATCCTATCTATCCTTTCTTCTGCATGAGTCCAGAGATGCTCTATTATGACACCCTCATCCTCCTCCCCAAAACACTCTCGGGGGAAGAAGCTACCCTAAGGTGCCCATGGATGGATTTTTCCCTTGTGCTTCTAACAGTGTCAGGGTTGTGGTGCAGCACCAAATCTGTTGGAAAGCCAGGTGAGGGCTGCTCTCCTCCTGTATCGAGGCAGACTGCATTTGTCCTGTCTGCATGCAAACACCAAGATGATGGCCCTGAGAAGTCCTTTGGGTGTTGATGAATCCCTGTGTGTAATGTGCATATCAGGTGATTTTTTTAAATTTTTTTTTACTGTGGAGTTTCTTTTTTTTCTTATACAGTTCTCTCTTGCTCTCCAGAATCATCTATTTCTTTGGCTTGGAGTTGCCAAAGGTGACAAAGACCACTCCTGGCTCCTGAAAACTGCCATTGGTGTGGAAGTCTTTGCCTGGGCTCTTCGAGTACCTCTGAAACACGGGTGAGGCAGATACCTCGTATTGGGGATGAGAGACCGCATTGCACATGGAGGATGTTTGCGTCTCAGATTGCTTGGTGACTGTGGTGGATGAAGTGATGATTTTGTTTCCAAACTGGTCCATTTCCTCATACTGCTCCACGACAGTTCGGGTGGCTCCGTAGAGTTTGGACCCATCAGGCCCTGTCTGCAGCTCCAAGATGCTTTTCTGCCTACGTGGATTTTGTGGGCTGGGTGCATTCAGGGAGCAGTAGTCTGAAAAGCCTCCTTTCATGCCTCCTTTCATCCCACAATGGCAACTGCCTTTGGAGGTATCTGGAAGGCACTCCTCTTTCTCATTGATCTGATGGTTGACATTGCCAAGGGTTTTCTGCTTCATTGAGCTTAACCCAGCTTTTTTTTGCATGGACTCTGGTCTCTTCTCTCCCGCTGGTGGATGGTTAAACGAGCTAAAGCTGTCCTGAGTATAAGCATCCCTCTTTCCAGAAGTGGCAAGAGAGTCTGGTGAAGGGG
The DNA here is from genome assembly GCA_013400555.1 of Jacana jacana. Taxonomy (NCBI): domain Eukaryota; kingdom Metazoa; phylum Chordata; class Aves; order Charadriiformes; family Jacanidae; genus Jacana; species Jacana jacana. The sequence goes on along the minus strand of VZTM01023518.1, from coordinate 584,885 downwards.
CATCCCATGGGGAATGTGTTGTCCTGGGTGATTCTGCTGGTTTCCTGGCAGCAGACTCGATGGAGATGTAGGAAGGTGAGGAGGGAGAGCTGCCACGAGACTGAACACGGCAGGGGACACCAAGCTCTGCCTTGGTTACCTCATTTCTTTCCGCCACCTTTACACCCCCTCCAGATGCCGCCTCCCCTGCTTCCAGTGTGGTTCCCTCCTGCTTGGCTTTGCTTGAGACAATACTGATTTTACGGATGTTGCTGCTGCTCACTGAACTTTGGGTGTTCCCCAGAGACTCCCTGAACAGCCCTGAGAGTCCAGCGATGTCTGACTCAGACTTGAGACTAGAGACAGAATAAAGAGCTTTCTTGATGGCCTCTTCGATGTCCAGGAGCCGGGCAAGTGTCTGCTCCTTCAGGTGGATGATCTCAGCACTTGCTCGCTCCAGGTCCTCAAAAACCAACTCCACTGAAGAAACACTGTCAATGTCCTCCTTTGCCAGTGTCTCAGCCCTGTCCTGTTGCTTGGCCTGTTGGGCCTTTTGATGAACAACCCATTCAGGAACCTTCTCAAAGAAGCTCTTCAGAGCTTTCACATCCACTTTGCTTGTCTCCTCTTCAAATTCCTTCACTCGAGTTAGGATCTCTTGCAGCTCCTCCTGTCTCCTAAGGTTCTCAAAGATCTCCATAGCCTCCTTGACATTGCCTTTCATAATCTCCTCTTTGTGGACTGACAGCCTCTTCCGACGCTCATCTTCTGTTTCTATCCTGTTTTTTTCTCTCATAACAACTGCTGGCTTCTCCTGACCGGATTTCTCTGCCTCTCCATCAGAACATTTCAATTCCCCACTATCACCCTGCACTTGCTCCTCAAAGGAGCTCATTGACTGCCGATGGAAGGACGTTGAATGACACATCTGCTTCATCTCATTCACCTGCTGTATGACTCTCTGACTATCCCATGTTCTATAGACATCAGACACACTTTCTCTTTCCACCTTGGATGTGGCATTTTGTGCAATGCCATCTCCTTTCTTTGGGGGAGTGATGTAGCCCGCAGCGGAGGTGTTTGGCTCAGTCTGCCTTGGCACATTAGGTGTCTCTGCTCTACCAGAACATGTTGGAGGTGATGCTGAAGAGCACCCATTCTCATCATGGCACAGCTCTATGTGCCTCTGAACCACCTCACCATTGCATCTCCTTAGAGCTGCTGCTTTCCCACTCATCGTTCCCTGTTTGGATTGAAAACCAACCACTCCATTTTCTGTTGGCCTTGGAGTCTTAGCACTGTCTGATTCCACCTTCCCTTGCCCTCCTTTGCTTGCCTTGTACCTTTCCTCTGCCATTTGAAGAGGGGTTTTGGCAGTGTATTTTGGCAGCTTTCTCTCAGGGATCACACCCTGAACTGTGACAGTCTTGTTCACAGGTGCCTCCAAAGTGCAGCATTTTGCTTGAACTTCCCCATGGACTGATTGTTCACCACCTTCCACGCAGCTTAATCCCAGCTCTGCGGGGGGAGACTTTGGCTTGCTGATCTCCCTCAGGCCTGGAGGTTTTGGAGGCACAGGGGGAGGGATGGGTTTGGTTGATCTGCTTGTGCTTATATTTGCAGAGGCAGAATGTGCCTCATGTAAGAGGTGCTCAGGTTTTGGAGGAGGAACAGGTTTTTTCCTGGGTGGAGCAGTAATTTCTGGAGGAGTAATTTTTGGAGGAGTCCTAGGCTTCTCTGCAGGACTCTGACCAGTGGGTTTACAGGACAGAGAAGGGAGGGCAGGAGGAGGGGTCTGGAGTGGTGCAGAACATCCTGGGGCTTCATCTTTGCTGGTTGGTGGTGGAAGGGCACCTTCTCTTGTTTCTTTAGTTGAGGGTGGGCAATGCTCTGCTTTCATCACAGCAACTGGGGGAGGAGGAGGAAAGTCATTATCAGCCTGTGACTCTGAAGCCACTACAGCTGTCTGGTTACTAACGGCTTGAGTCTTATTTTCCTTTTTACACACAGAATAGGACTGCCCTGCATTTCTGTATATCATAGCGGCTTTAAAATCCCCTCTGGAGACATTAACGTTAGACTTTTCCAGCGACTGAAGCGTGGCTTTTAAATTACCTCGGACAACATCCTCCTTGTCTACCAGGCGCTGTTCTGTGGCGGCACTTTGCAGTGCTCTGATAGCTGTCTGTACATCCCCTCTGACAATAACATCTCTTTCTTCTTGCACTGATTCCTCTTTGTAATCAGACCCAACAAAAGGGTTTATATAGGTTTTCACGGGTGTGGCAGTATAAAGGCCATCTTTAATGCTAACATCTCTACTAGGCACAACTTGGCTTTCCTGGCCCAATAGTTGTCCTCCCTGTACTTCCTCTGAAGCACTGACCTTTTTGTGTGATGCTATGCTCTTCTGAGACACGCTTGTGTGGCTCTTGGATGTCTCCTGGACTCTAGAGGTGGTGGTCTTGATGGCAGTGCTGGTGCTCTCCTGCCTGGTAGATGCAGTCTCTTGCTGGCGTACGGTTGATTGAAGGGTCACTGTGCCCTGTGTGCTGATGGCCTGCTGCTTGCAGGCCATGTGGACCTCCTCTCTGTTTCTCTGTAGCTTGCTCTGGACGTGATGTTGAATGTTTTTTGCCTCTGCTGTTGCTAACCTCAGGCTTTGCATTGCAGACTGAAGATCACTCCCGAGGGCCTTTTCTTCTGGCTGCCTCTGACTGGCTTCCCCCGTCACCAAACTCTGCTGTTTCCCATCGACTTCTTCCCTCTGAGCCGTCACTTGGGTTGATGATATGCCTTGCATCATAGCTTTGGGTTCCTTCAAACAGGCAGAGGATGCTTCTTTCTCTGCTTTCTTGCTGACATCTGCAACCCTTTGAATTGACTTTGTAGTCACTTTAAGACCCCCTGACAGCATTTCTTCCTTTCCCATCACTGTGGGCAGGGGTTTCCCATGACATTGCACAGTGGTGCTTGTCACACCTGCTGCATGCATGGCCTCTCTCTCTAGTGCACTCTCTTTGCCCACGCTTTCACATGCAAGTGCCTTTCTTGCTCCCGCCATAGCCCCTGGCTCACCCTCTGCAATTACTTTCTCTATTTGCTCTTTATTTGGTACAATATGTATCTTAGCCCCCTGCACAACCCGTGATGCACTCTCATCTGCCCCCTGCTCTGCTTGGGAGGAGATGAGGGACTGTATCTCTGACTCCTGCTGGAGATTCTTCAGATAGTCTAGATCTCCCTTCTCAATGCAGCTCGCGAAAAGCTGGACATTTCCCTTCTCGTTGTCCTCACGCTTAATGGTTGCTGTTGCTTTCTGCTCCTGAGAAGAAGCCAACAGGTTCCCTATTGTTGACTTCACATCTCCTTTGACAACTTTCTGCTGGACAGAATGGAACAGGAGGGAGTAGAGGGTCATCTTCACTGATCCTGACTTTGTCTCTTGTACGACAATCCCTTTTTTGATGGAAGTGTCTTGACTGAGGAGACCTTGTAAAGCCTTAGCTACATTTCCACTCAAGTCCTCTTTGCCTTTAACAGCTTCACTCTGGTCCAGTAGCTGCAAGGGGCTTACTTTAATCTTGCCCTCTCTGTCCTCCTCCACTAGCACACTCTGTGCTTCCACATTGGTTCTGTGCAGGAGCTGCAGCATGATCCTTTGCAAATGGCCTCCCACAATCTCCTCTTTCAGGATCTCTGGAGCACCTGGGCTGCTGAGCTGGTACTTCACCATCTTCACGCTCTCCGTATCATTTGCTTCAATAAGGATCCCATCATGCTGAATAGCCTGGTAGGTGCAGAGCGTCTCTAAAGTCTCCTTCATGGTCCTTTCTTTCAGTTCTGTTTCTATACTACCTTCAGAAGCACTAAATTTATCCAAGGGAGTGCTCTCAAAGAGCCACGTTGTACTTTTCACATCTGCACGAGGGATCACTTCTTGGACCCCAGCACTGGCCATCACCTCTGTGTCCTTAAGGGTGTCCATTGGCTGGGTTTCAAACAACCAGGTGCAGCGTTTCACATCCCCTTTTTGTCTGTCCTCTCTCTGCACTGTACTGATAGATGAGCTTCTCTCTGCATCCCCATACAGGGAGTCCACAGGCTGGTTTTCAAAAAGCCAAGTGGATGTTCTCACATCGCCCCGCTGAACATCACTGACACTGACCATTCTCACATACTTCTTCTGACCCACTTGCTGGGACTCAAAGAGCTGTTTGTTGGACTGAACATCTCCCTTCTGCACATCATCTACTGTTCTGGGCACAGACATCTTTCTTTCTGCGAAGGAGTCAAGAGGTTCTGTCTCAAACCTCCACCGGGCAGCCTGGACATCTCCTTTCTTGATGTCCTCTTGGGTGACAGCCCTAATCACAAACACTTCTTCTTCCTTCTTGATCTGATCCAGGGGCTTAGTTTCAAACAACCATCGTGCACCTTTCACATCACCTTTCATGATTTCTTCTTTCTGCACTGAGGTGACCTCATGGTATCTTCCCTCTTTGTCCTGAATTGCATATAAGGGTTGGCTTTCAAAGAGCATTGTACAGGACTTGACGTTAGCTTTGCTTATGGTGTCTTTCTGGATCTTCTGGAGCTCCGTCTCGTCCACTTTGTCATGGATTTGGTCAAGGGAATAAGTCTCAAAAACAAATCTTTTGCCTCCAACATCTCCCCCCTTGATATCCTTCTCTGGAGGGATTTCCTGAATGCCCTCGGTGCTGTCCTTCAGGGTGTCCATGGGGTAGTTCTCAAAGAGCCAAGTGAACTTGTGCACGGATCCAGCTTCAATTGTCCCGTCATTCTTCTGGGATGTTGGTTTAGTGGCTGTATCCAAGGGCTTAGCTTCAAAGAACTCCTTCACTCTTGACACTTCCCCAGACTGTATCTCCACACGACTGGAGTACCGTACAGTTTTCTTTCGCTCAGCTTCACTGAGAACACTGCTGCTCAAAGGTTCGGTCTCAAATAGGTGCCGGACAGTTTTGACATCAACTCCCTGTAATTCCTCCTGAGTGTATGCCTTACTGACTTGTAAATACTGCTCTTCCTGGCCTTTCAGGGAGTCCAGGGGCTGAGTCTCAAACATCCATGTGTATGACTTCACATCAGCTTGGGGCACAATGTCATCCTTCTCCTGCTTCTTTTCAGCCTTCTCATACAAAGTATGGATGGGCTGGGTCTCAAAAAGCCATCTACACGTCTTCACATCCCCCCGCTGGGAGATCTCCCGCCTCACCAAGGGCTGCTCCCCAGCTTGCATGGCTTGATGATGGATGACATCCATGGGCTGAGTTTCAAAGAGCCACTTGGCAGTTCTGACATCACCAGCCACCACCTCTTGTTTTGTGATCCCCCGTATTATATCCACTTTCTTGGTGCTTTCATCAAACTGGTCCAGGGGCCTGGTTTCAAACATCCATTTATAGTTCTTGACATCACCACTGATGATTTGCTCTCTGCTTACAGAGGTGACTTCATGGAAATTGCCAAAGCTATCCTTGATTGCATACAGAGGTGTTGTCTCAAACAAGATTTGGTTGGCTTTGACATTGCCAGCTGGAATCTTCTCCTCTTCTTTGGTGACAGGCTCGTCATCAGCCTGCTTGATGCTGTCTAAGGGAATAGTCTCGAATAGGGTCTTGAAAGATTTCACATCTCCCTTTACTACCTCTTCCGTGCTGGTGGCTGGAATGTCTTCCTCAAATGCCTTGGAGATGCTGCCAAAAGGGCAGGTCTCAAAGACGTATTTTCTTTGCTTCACATCACCCTTCTCCTCTGCTGAGAGCTCTACTTTCTTTAAACGACCCACCTCAAAATTGTCTTTCAGGGTTTCCATTGGCTGGGTTTCAAATAGCCAGAGGGTAGATTTCACATCACCTCCAACGACCTGTTCTTTGGTTACAAAGCTTTCTGAAGCTTCTCCTTTCAGAGAATCAAGAGTCTGGGTCTCAAAGAGCATTCGATGTTTACTGACATCTGCCCCTGTGACAAAATCTGTTGAAGCCCTGAAGTCCTGTTCCTCAACAGTGATTTCTCTGATGGCATCCAAAGGCTGAGTTTCAAATATCCACCTTGCTCCACTGACATCTGGCCTTCCGATTTCTTCCAATGAAATCCCACGGATTATTTGCACTTTGGAAGTGTCCTTGTTGATGGTATCCAGGGGCTGAGTCTCAAATAGCCAGCGAGCTGTTCTGACTGCATTGCTCTGAATTTCTTCTCGGCAGACGGATTTGATTTCATGGATGTTCCCAGTTTTATCTCTGATGGCACAGAGGGGCTCTGTTTGGAAGAGTCTGATTGTCTTTTTAACATCTCCTTTTAGCTCCTGGATTTCTGACTTGAGCTGCAGGATGCTCTTCTCTTCCACTGAGCAGCAGCGCCCTATAGCGTCCAAGGACTGTGCTTCAAAGAGCTGTTTGGCACCTTTCACATCACCTCCCTGGACAGGCTCCTTGAGAACCGCCTCCTGCATTTCGGTTTCATCTGAATACAGTTTGTTTAGTGAGTCTAGTGGCTGGGTTTCAAACAGCCACCGAGCAGTATGCACATCCCCTCTGGCAAGGTCTGTGTCTGATACCTTGGCTGATGTTGACAGACTCTCCCCATTGATTGACTGGCTTTCAAACCTCAGGGAAGTACTTTTCACATCCCCCCCGGGAATGATCTCTTCTTCTGTCAGCTTCTTTGGGGCTTGATGATCTCCAATGGAGTCAAGTGCCCAGTTCTCAAAGATCCAGCGCATGGACTGAACCTCTCCTGGAAGAACTTTGTCTAGGTTCACAGATGCCTGTGCATTGGGATCTTCAGTATTAAGCATTTCTGCCAGGTCTTCAGTCACAGCTTCTTCCAAGTTCTTCCTGAGCTCAGGGTGCATGTGCCTGTAGAGCCTCTTTAGCTCATTCACTTGGCGCTGCTGGTAGAATTTGGAGAAGGCTTGCTTTGGAGGAGGCACAGGGAGCGGGTTGGGATCATGGTTCCCTGGAGCGATGACCTGGACTGAGCCAGGGGCGGGAGGGGGAGGTAAGTCGTCTTCCATTTTCGTGATGGCAACTTTAGATGATTTTTGAGCCTCTGCCATCTTTGGGGAAACAGTTTTAAATGTCAGCATTGTCTCTTACCCCCCAACCCCATGGCCATTAGTAGTGAGGATGGCAAACGAAAAAGCTAGCCAAACAAGGGAAATCCATGCACCTGCTGAGCTTCATACCTTTGGTTCAGTAGCTCACAGCACTCCAAAACATCACACCACTGCACACGCTCCAGGCTTGGGGTTAGCTCTGGTTCCACAGCAACACGCTCTAAAGCAAGGTCTCAAATCCAGGCACGTGTGGTGGTTAGTCTACAGCCCCCAGGATTCAGTCCAGCTACAGCGTAACAGAGATGTCCTGTTTGGATTGTGTCAGCAAGAAACAGCCACCACAAGAATAACGTGAAGGGTGTCTTAGAGTAGTGAGCTAACAGTTCACTTATCCCTCTTACTCCCAAGAGTCCAGGGCAGCATGAGGACCCGCGGAGAGTCTGGGAACATAGCATATGGGTGTAGGAGAACGCCAAGGAGCTATTTGTGGGAAGGTCTCAAGATGAAAATGGGTAGAGGGAACCAAACTAAGGCGTCAAGCAGCTGATAACAGCCTGATTTTGGGTAGGCAGCTGGCATGGTGGGCTTTTGGTAGCATCACGGGTTGCCCACTGTACAGGAATGAGGGCCTGGGGAAGGATATCTGTCTGACTAATGATTTCTTCTGTTGAACTCACGTGTCTACCCCATACCATCATTTGCATAAGAGCAAGGCACTGTTACACAATTGGAGACTTAAACAAAGCTCTTTTGACTTGCAGACTTGCACGGGCACTAGGCTGACTAAGCTTTACAAACTGCTGGAATTAGCAGGCTAAATTCTCTGCTCTGCTGAGAAGAAAAAGCGAGACTGAGGGACCAGAGGTTGGGGTAAGAGTTAGGCCTGTTTAGACTCAGCCAGCCTGAACCCAGCACTGGTGCAGAAGTGAAGAGAGGGTGCATGGACTATAGCTGTTTAGCCTACCCTTGAACCCCACTTTCTGCATTTTTTCTCCATAGCTTGGGAAGCCCGAGGACCGAGGGCCGAACTGAATACCTGCAACCTGCGCTGGCTTGGTGTTTGTCCAAAGGGAAGATAGTCAAGGCCTATAACCATTATTTAAAAGAGACTGTAATCCTGGTGGCTTTCCTTTCAGTAAACAGAGCTGCTGACCCTTGGCATGCCTGTGGGGTTACGTCGGTAGAGTTATGCCTGGAATATTGTTAGTTGTCGCTCAAAGCGATGGTGAGCGGTGTTATTTCACCCTGTTACACACAGATTGTTCGGGCTAAAAATAAGTATTGAACATTAGTGAAGAGAAAAAAAAACCCAACAAACCAAACCAACCACAAACCAGCAGAATACCAAAATCAGCATCGTTTGCAGCGAATGTAAAACGCAACCCTTGTACATGAGCCAACAGAAATTGAATCCACTTTTAAAAATAGGAGATTTTTGGGGTTTTTTTTTTTTGAATCTGTGAAGAAATCCTGAAGGTGGGGAAGGGCGACTGAGCAGCTGATAGCTATATGCAGTATGGAAGCAGTCCTCACCGCCTTGTGTGGGTATTTCTTTAAATCACACTCCACCACAGTCCACAAATCTTTGGTTAGATAACCGTGCTTATCTTTAGCAGTTCTTACCTTGCTTTTTCTCTGGCTGTGAGGAGGGCGAATGGGATGGTCCTTCACAGTACTCTGGAAGAGGAGTAGGGAGAAATGACACCAAACTGTATAGGAAGACACATGCTCTGTGGGTATCTATCTGTTTTTCTATATATGTGTATATATATATTTCAACTACAGAGAACTAAAAACCATCACATGTGAGGGGTTTTTTGTTCACTGGCAGTTCTGTACAACTTGGAAAAAAATTATCTTATTCCAGGTTGATCAGAAATACGTTTTCTCCCCAAAACTCTGTCATGAAACCCTGAACACTTGTTTAGAGTTGGGGGAAAAGCAAAGCAGGCACTGATTTCTCCAAAGTTTGATTTAGCCTACATTTTTGTTTATACTTTTAATTAAATTTTAAAATAAAATTTCATCTCTTTTTAAAATAAAATGGATCTACGTTTGTAATTGCATTATGGATTGTGAAATTCATTGTTTTGGAATTGCTATTATTTTTCTTTCTAATCTCAGGCTTCTATTTTTTCCTAAGCAGAATACCCTATTGCAGTACAGATTAATTAGAAGATTTCAATGAGTACGGATTCTGGTGAAGAAGTATTTCTCAGCATTATGGCCCATCATACATTGTTGCTGAGGAGGACATGGTTCTTGTGCACCCTGGTCCAAAGTGGAACCCATGTGAGCACAGAGCATGGGGCAGCAGGACAGCTTTTACAGGAACCAAGACCCGCTTCATTGCTGGTAACTGGTCATAATTTTCCAATTACAGTCTCAATTTATTTATTATTAGCTTGGGCTGCTGCAATCTGGCTTCTTCCAGTACAGAGCACTGATATACCGAAGAGAGACCATATCCCTGGTCAAGGAGCTGGAAAAAGGTGGGTTGGAGAATGAAGGCGCCTGCAGGAAAAGTCCAGGTGTGAAATCACATCCTAGATTGCTCTTGGATCACCAGTGGAACTGGGGAAATGGGAAAAAGGTAGCTTAGTGCCTCATAACCTGAATTATCCTATGACCCAGTGATCAGCCTGGAGTGGGGGATTAAATCCCTGGATCCCAGACTGTAAATGGAGGGACACAGGGGGGGGTACACTGTAAAGTTATGCCTGACTGTGACAGGTATGGACATATCCATGTGTGTGTGGGGGTATAGCATGGAGATGTGTGTATGGGTGTATTTTTGGTCTGTACTGAGTATTTCCTCCATGGATGTGAACATGCAAATATTTATGTGCAGATGAAGTGGAAACTTACGTGTGAATAAACTCTTTGTATGGGCTAGAAGGTATAGATGTGCATGTGTGGGGGTATGTGTGTGCATGTGTGAATATAATTACAGAACCACAGAATGATATGGGGTTGGAAGGGACCTTTGGAGACCATCCAGTCCAACCCCCTGCCAGAGCAGGGTCATGCAGAGTATATATCTACATGTGTGCATCATACTGGCACTTATGGACATGATAGAGTGATGAAATTGGCAGTGTTAGGTTTATGGTTGGACTCAATGATCTTAAAAGTCTTTTCCAACCTCAATGATTCTATGATTCTATGTGTATCAGCACCTCTGATAACATTTATATGGTATTTGCAAACAGCAAGGGAAAGCTGGTCATTTTTGCAAAAACAAAGTGCCACGTTTCTCCTCCAGATTCATCCAACCAGACATGTTCTTTCTCACCCTCTTACAGCCACTTACTGGGATGGGACATTGTTTGGATGCCACTGGGGGGGGGGATAGCAATATGCTGTGCTTACCAGCTGTGGGGGGCTGCCGGTGTCAGCAGCAGCAGCTGTCTGGGAGAGATAGAGAGCCGACAGCTCCTTCACGGAGGGCGCAGAGGACCTCCCTTGTCCTCGCTGAGGTATGCGGCTGGTGGTGTCTGATACGTCTAAAAATGACCGTGTCCTCTCATCTGAAACAGGGACAGAGGTGCATGGTGAGCTACGTGCCAAAGATGTGAGGGCATGGCCAGCCTGGAGCACGAGCATCGTTCATCAAAGGCTCTGCTGGGTGCCTCAGTGTCTGCAGAGTGGCACCCCTCCACTCCCCTGCAGCCTTCACCCCGGATCCCCAAAATTTAACATCACACCCTTCGGTTCGGGGAGAAAATGTGGATATTTCCACCTCTTTCATGGCTGAAATGGACTTTGAGCCTGGATGAGAGTAACACATTGGGCAGTGACCTGATGCCACCAGCCTGCTGGCAGGGCACAGAGCCCACATCCATCCCTGCATCTGCAGACAAGGTCATCACCAAACAGAAGCAAGTCAGAGGGTGTGAAGGAGCTACTTATGTTCAGCTTGAACCAATTCCCACTCTTTTTGCTCTGTGGCCACGTCACTCTCCCAACAATGTGCCTTACAAACAATTGCACCCGTTTATCTTTACCTTTCCTCTGGGAACTTGTTTCAAGGAATTGAGAGATGAAGTCTACGAGACTTGCTCAGGGCTGTAGCAGAGACAGAGGATTAAACCCTACTCTTAATTTAGAGACTTGATATTTTGAGCTGCACCACCTCCCACAAGGCCCTCACTGGGGCCCAGCATAGCATTACTGAGATATTAAAGATATGCAGCAGTCCTTTTACTGTTGCTCAGAGGCCTCCCATGGAGATGACTATGAGGATGTCCCTGTCTAGCTCATGGAGAATTGGTTACTCTGGGAGGAGGTGATCTGTCAACCAAGCCTCCTGAGGACTTCACAGAGGGACTGGATGGTTGGAGTGGCCACATAGTTTCAGATGATGCTCAGGCCACGCTTCCCCACTCCCACCTGCAGTACTCCCTTCTCCTTGGTCCTCATCCCCATAAGCAGTAAGGGGTTTCCCTTCTCTCTGAGGGTGAGAGCTGTCCCCCCATCCCCAGAGAGAAGTTCATGTCAAAACTAATGGCTCTAAAGCAGTGAACTCTAGATGAGTTCCCTTTTCAAAGAAAGGGGTATCTCCAAATTCCAGCTAAGGAAATTCGTTTCGCATTAATCTATGAGGTGTTAACAGGACAACCATCTTCACCTCCCACCACAGACATACAGGGCTTTGCATCTATATGGAGCACCTCAGTCCTCCAGGTTTGTCAGGGCTGTAATTTCTCTGTTACTGCTATAAAAGCACGAGAAGGTTCTCCTTTTATCTGCGGACTTGCACTGCTGCGTTCGGATTTAGTGTGGTATTTGCAGCGCTTTCTGTTTGGACAATGGGCTCTCTCTCCACAAATCCAGCTATTGCACAGCCAGGAAAGGGCTGATGTACTTTGTAATATGTGCACAGCAGAAGCACCGCCGCAGTTCTGGCATTCTTTGCCCTCAACTCTCAGTCCCCACATCACGAGATTTTGTAAATAACCAACGTCATGACTCTTTTCTTTGTTTTCTGGGTTGTGAGTTCAAATTTTAAAGCTTTTCTCCAATGGAAGGTGATATACTCTGTTCTTATTTTAAAGCAGCAACAGCTGATGTGTAGATGAACAGGATTCCAGGAGCTGGTACTTCAAATTAAATACCTGTTCCTAAGGCGACAAATGTGCATCAGAAAGCCACGGAAATAAGAGCAGAGGAACCCCTGTGAACTCATCAGACACTGGCTGGTGTGTTGCTGGAAGGTTCCAAACCCCAAGGTTGGTTTTTTGGGGTATTTTTTGTGTATCTTTGGTTCCAGCTGCTCCAGCAGATGCACAGGTATTTGGATGCTGAACCAAGGTTGGAAACATGAGGAAGCAGATGGATGCAATACAGATTTAACTGCCCAGCTCTGCCAGAGGTCACTAGGACACCAGGGAAGGAAACAGAACAAGATACTACCGTTATGCTTTCTTTTGCTATGTCACCACATAACTATGGGACCCCTATCCCTGATCTCTGCTGTCCACAGCTTAAAGATGGAGTCAAAATGAATCCTCCGTCTACAGCCAGTGGAGACTGTGGCATTTCTGGGGCAGATTTGGTGCATCTTAAGATAGGCTGAAAGGTTGTGAGATAAACCATTGTCTGACTGCATCATTATTTCCCCCACTCTGCTCAAGAGACCCCAGACTTCAACTAGTTCCCTGGCTTTTTGAGGAGAACAGCAGCCTGGAAGTGGGGAGGGGAGGGTCAAGGCATCACCGAGACACTGATTTTACAGGAACTGGTCCTGATAGCTGCTAACACAAGCCCCTCTATCTTCTGCAATAGGCTTCTCCCTTTTTTTGGAGGCTTGAGGCACACCTTTGAAGGAGTCCAACCTCTAAAAATAGAAAACAAAGAATAGAAAGGCGAAGGGGGTCCAATCAGCCTGGAGAACAGAAGGTTTCTTCCTTGCACGGTAATGAGATTTGGGTAAGCCTCCCAGTAAGAGCAATGGGGAGAGCTGGGGAGAGTCAGCCTTGCTAGCTTTAAGGCCAAAAAAATCCCCCAAGCGTAGATTTGCAGATTTTCTGGTTGGGAGAATGACCACAAGTTCTGGGCAAGGGCATGGCCGAAAAATCTCTCTTTAAAACTACTCTAGGAGATGGGAGCACTTCACAGCAAGGCAGGCTGACACCAGCATTACTGTGCTTAACCATTTCAGTCCTAAGTGCTTAGCAAAAGCATCCCCGTGTCCTAGAGCTGGGCTGGTAATATTAATGGTTCCCTTCCACCCCAGGCTGCGGGCGCTGCTGCTGAGCTGACATAACTTGTGTTGGCCCATGGACCGGTGGGGCGAGACGCTGCACAACGCAAAGCAATGTGCCCCTCCAGCCAAGAGCGAATAAAGCAGCTGAATGAAGATTCCCAGTCCATCCAGTGGAAAACAGCAAAGCCTCAGAGCCATCTAGCCCTTCGTCAGTTAGCTTGGGTAGACGAAAGGCCACCGGGCTTCTGCTTTAATGATGGATATAATTAGATATTGAAGCCTTCCCCTTATCACTTTGTTTTCTTTTCTTTTTTTTCTTTTTTTTCTTCTCCTTTTCCTTTTTGACATTTTTGTTTTTGCTCTGCACAGCCCTCTGCTTGCTTATCGCTTCTCACAAAACTGCCTGCCTGAGGCAGGGGCTGCTCGAACCCGCTGGGCGGGCGGCTGGCTCTGCGCTTGCTTGCGGAAAAACCTGCTTGCTCTGTGCGGCTCTGCCTGATGAAACCGGCTGCTGCCACCCTCTAAATTGCTAATTATAGATAAGAGAGAAAGAACAACAGTTCATTCCGCTAAGGAGAAAGCCAAGCTGTCACGTGTGTGCAGCTAGCGATGCGCGAGAGGCACCTAGGACGTCTCAAGAGTTGTGAGGATGGTGCCGCTGCGCAGCATCCCCTGGGAGGGAGGGGGGGAATCTTCCCAGCCCAGGATGCTAAAGCAGAGCCAAAGGATGGTATGCAGACTGGGCTTAGGGTGTTATTTGTTGTGTGTGAGAGGGAGGTCATGGAATCCCATTTTGAGACCCATGCCAGGCTCCATGTTTCTGCCTTGCTGAGCAAAAGGGTTCCACTGGCATGTTCGGCATCCCTTCCAGTGTTGAGTGATGCATCCCTCATGGCGCTGATTGATCAGCACTGACTGTTGCCCCAGGGATTTAAAACCTGATGTTTCAAGCATTAAGGCATCCCCTGTGAGCTAAAAGAGAAGAAAAGAGCTCCTGAGGAACCCCTCCTCCTATCCCACCCAGGGGCTGGCACTGCAGCCAACGGTACTGCTGTCCAAGCGAAGGATATGGGGAAGGCTCCTCTCTGGTGGGGTTTGTTGGCAAAGTGTCCTTTGTGCCAGTGTCTGGCACTGGATGAATCTGCACATTTCATGAGAGGGGGCTGCAACGTTAGGACTGTCCGTAGGGAGCAGCTGTCAGGGTTTCTTTAGTTCTTCCCTTGCCCCACGGATGTGTGCAGCTTGGGCTCAGTTTACAGCCTCTCTGCCCCCGCAGCAATCAGGGAGGGCCGTGGGACCTGGAAACTCATAATGGGGTAAAATCATTCTTCATATTCATTTATTCTCACTGATCTTTCTAGACACATAGGGGAAAGGCAAGGCAACAGAGGGAAAAAGGTCTCTTCACCTAAAAATTTACTTGCTTTTTCCTCAGTTGTTAACCATAAATCACTCAACTGCTCTGTCTCCTGCTGAGGATAATACTACAGTTCTCATGAGCTGCAATCGTGTTACACATGACAGCCAACACCCAACGAGCGGTAAACAAATCACTACCAAAAAACTCTTACCCCCTCCTTCATCTGAGAAAACCCCCTGTCACCAGTAACACTGCGGCTCCACCCCGCTCTGCTTCCTATTTAAATGGATTTATCCTATAGAAAAACAACGCTACCCACCTGTTGGTGTCCACCACCTCCGCCGCTGGCACTCCCTTGCAGCCCGGCTCCCACCACCAACCCCAGTGAGCTCCTGAGAGCCTGAGTCACCTATTAAAAAAGGAAGCTGCAAGCTCAGCACCAGTCTCCCAGCCTGCCTGGCCAACCGCATGTCATCGGCTCTGCTCCCAAAATCAGCCGCCCTGAGCAAACACAGCTGCTAAGCAAAGCCCTTTGTGTTGCCCCACGGCAGACCATGAACTGGGGGTTTTGTAACGGGGCCTGAGATCAGCTGAGGGCTTGCACAGGGCTTGCACAAGCAAGAGGGGAAGGAATAGCCCAGCTGTGCAAGCTGTGCCGGGGTCCTGTCCCTCTCCATCCCTTGAGGAAGGGAGCAGTGCTCTGGAGAGCATCCCATCCCAGCCAGCTGAATCCAGCATCTTTCTCCGTAGACCAGCCTTGGGTTTGCTCCAACAGCTGTTGAACCTAGCATGACCTATACCATGAAGCACAGACATGTTATGGTCTCACCCCCTGGCAATGCCACAGCTATGATACTGTGAGACACTTGGTGCATCCCACAGCACAGGACTCAAAACCCAACCCCTGAAGACCAGAGAAATCAGGGAAATCAGGGCAGGAAAACATCCATTTCTTCACACTGTGAAAGGGACTTTGTTTTCCAAGGTGATGGAGGTGAACTGATGTGGAAATGCTCCTGGGTGCTCTGGACTGGCTGTTTCCAGGGAAACTGGGGCCATTTTTGCTATTCATCACTGCCTGGGATGGGTTGTGGGTTACTCTCAATTTGAAGGCCATTATCAGTTAGGTCCCTTGATTCAGGCTGTATTGCTGGTCATTGTGTCCTCATTCCCACTTGCTTGTCCCCAGTCTGCCTATTGCAACTCACTGTTCTCCTCCAGAAGCTGGAAGCCTGTCCCTACAGATGGGGACCCCCTTTCTAAGTGCTTCTGCCTATCCCATCCTTCTCCCATCTTTGCCTCCAAGAGAATCAGTTCCCTGACGACAGAAGATCCTAAATAACTGGACTGCTCCACGGCTGGGCTGGTGGAATTTGCTTGATGGGTAAGCACTCATAAAAGGCGGCTGAAAAACCAGGGCTGCCACTTAATCCAGGAGCCTGGCAGCCCATTGGCGATGCTCAGGTTTGAATCTCTGGCCCCAACGTCTGTGGCAGTGACTCTGGTTCATTGGGAAGCTCTGCCAGAGGAGACACATGCAGAAGGTGGGGTGGGAAGCGGAACGTGGTGCCTCGCTGCCCCAGCTTGGGGGCTGCTGAAAGGGTGAGTTGTCCTGGAGTGCTGCAGTAAAGGGTTTGCAAGAAGGGCAGGTCTGGGAGGGGGAGGGTTTGGGGAGGGAAGAACATCTTTAGGTACTTCTCAATGGCCTTTAGCACATGCTATTTGTCCCAAAGAAAGGGAAAAAAAAAAATATGGTATTTTGGTATTTTTTGATGCTCTAAATGTGATGCTCTAAAACATCCTGTTTATCCTCATGGGTGCTCTCTCCTGGCCCCTGGATCACACTTTGCTCTGTTTGCAAACTGCAGTGTTCTATCTTATTCTCTGTTCTTACAGAGGACAGTGAGGATTTGAAATTCAAGCTTTTTCTTTTTGCCATGGATTGGCCTGTTATATGAGAGAGTGGCAATTGTAAATAAGTTTGTTTGTTTTTTCTTTTTAAGCAGTCACCTGTTTTTTGACTATTTTGGTCCAGGTTATCTTTTGATTATACCTACATGGGCTAGGAATTGACCTTGAAAAGTGAGAACTGCTCACTTATAAGAAAGAATGCCACTGATTACAGTTAGATAACTAACAAAAAATAAAGCAAATTAACAACTTTTTTTTTTCTGATTCCAAACTTTCATGGGTAGACCTTGTTCTTTCCTATAAGTTTGTACAGCACCATGTACAATAGATCCCTCATTTGGAGGTGGGGGACATCTCTAGCATAGACCATAAATATAGTAACTGATGCATGTCAAGAAAATAGAATTAATTCTCTTTTGGAAAGGTTTAAGAAAGATTTTGCACTGTCTGCAAGTCATATGTTGCATTTGAGCAGCTCTGGTGCATAGAGCTAATATATGAATTCTAGGGTGAGAAATGGGCTGAAAAGTGCCAGAACCAGAGAGAAATTGCTAAACAAGTAATGTCAAATAATGTAACTAAAGAACCTCTGTGTTGAAAAGAACATAAGAATTAAAGTATCATTTCATGCTTTAGGAGTTGTCTAGTAAATCATGGTCATATAATTAACATTGTGCATGTGTATAAAGTCTCATTTGCAAATCTGAGGGGGTGGGAGGGTGTGAAGGGAAAAATGGGCTACTGAAAAGTGTCTTGTTTCTTGCACTGGAGTTTCAAAATCACATCTCTTTACAATTTCCAACACCTCCAAACCAAAGGTTCATGATCTTTAGTCACTTCTGCAAATGTTTTTGGCTGCTCAGTGTCACCTGGACTTTCCTTTACAGGAGCAACATCGCAACCCCCAGGTAATTTAAACAGCTCCTAAGAAGAGTGGGGAAAATTTAGCCTCTGGCAGAGCTGAGTATCTGCCCCAAGGCAGCCCAGGGCTATTTCTGGGCTTTGCAAAAATCCAGGAATGTGGAGGACTCTATTCCTGGCACCAAAAAATGCCAAGAAGCTCTGCTGACAGACAGCTGCGAGTGGCATTGCTGCTTGGGGACGTGGCCTTCCCGAGTGGGCCAACTGCTGTGGGATTGTCTTTTCCTTAGAGAGGGACTTAGACATCACCCAGGGCAGCTCCTTTGCTTTTGGGACACAAAGTGCCCAGACAAGGGGAATGTTTTAGGCTGAACATTAGGAAAGAATTCTTCACAGAAAGAGTGGTCAGGAACTGGAATAGGCTGCCCAGGGAGGTGGTGTTGGGGGATCTGGTGTAGGGGAGAACTTTGCAGAGTAGGAGTGATGGTTGCACTTGATGATCCCAAGGGTCTCTTCCAACCTGAATGATTCTATGCTTCTATGCAGCCCAGACTGCTCAGCATTGCCTCATTCTCCATGTTCCTCTGCTGTTTGCTAAGGGTTAATAAAGGCCGAGTGGATGTTTAATAAATCACTCCCTGGGGCTGTGTATCACTGGGATCTCGGTATCCAGCTCTGCCCTCTGACATGCCGGGGATCGTGTATCACACCCTGCTCACGCCGGCACCGCTTTCGTACCCTCCAGGAACTCTTTATCTGTTATTTATACAGGGGGAGAGGGTGTTCACTGACATGCTGATAAACACCCCTGCTTGACATCCAACGAGAACTGATTTTATTTCCCTGTTCCTCTGTTTCACCTATCGCTGTAGGACTGGTTTTATCCCTAACTCTTCTACCACGCTCTGTGTCCTCTGCGTGCTTTACCTTCTCCTGTAGAGCAGCATCTCAGCCCTTGCAGGGTGACAGCATCTTCCCTCCCCCTAAAATCCCCTTCCCCAGAGAAAACAACACCCAGCTGCCCACTGGAATAACCTCCGCCTGGGGAGAGGGCTTCTTGGCATGCCACGAATACCAGACCTTTTAAGGGAAGCTCTCTCTAACCACCAGGAAGAGATACCTTGGGAATGTCGGCACGGGTAGGAGACCCATGAGCATCACCAGCCCCACATTCTGCCTGGGATGCAGAGCACAGCTGGGATTGGGGCTGCAGTGTGCATCTTTAAGCATTTCTTTTGCCATGCCACAGTGTTTACGCAAGGGCATCGCGCGGATACCACGAGGCTCTGAGGAGCTGTTGAGACCCTGCCCTTGCTTTCTATTCTTATCATGGTGTTTCCATGCTGCTGTCAGCTCTTTATCACTGGCAGCCAAGAAAAAACATAATACTGTTTTGGAAGAAACAGCCACAGCCAAAAAAAATGTAGCAGCATCCTTTAAAAAGAAAACCCCAACACACTTGTAGCTATTGAGTTTCCCCGGCATTTCCATTTGTTTCTGAATGAGGCAAATTGCCAGTGAGAATATGGGGGAGGAGAGAAATAGTTGGCTTTAAAAGAGTAAAATACCAGGTTCTGCAGCACTTAATGCAGAGATTCCTGCTACCGTGTTCAGACCCAATCTGGGGATTTTGCTATTACTGAAGAAGGATTTTCATACTCCTAGCAATAGGGTAAGCTCACCCTCACCTGATTTCCCCCCAGAAGGAAGCTTTTGTATCTTGCAAAATTCCACACCTACACCAGGGCTGAAAACAGCCTATGCAGGATGGTCCTTCAAATTTCCACCCACACTGGATCTCTTAATTGTTACTGGTTATTATTATTATTACTGATTATCTACCCCTTTGCCTGGACAAGAACATGGGTTTTCATATTTTCACCTTCTTCTCATCAAGCGATATTGTACCTGAGGTAACAACTCCACCGCTCTTTCCCTAAACCTCTGTTTTCTAATAAAAATCTGAAGCTAATTCACTTATTTTTCCAGCAAAGATTTCTGTGAAAATTGGATACCTGGGGGGTGTCTGGGGAAAGTTAAAGAAGTTCTGTTATTCTCGCAGCAGGATGTGCATCTCAGAAGGAAATGTAAACCAAGACCAAATTCACGACCAGAAAAATACGGCTTTCAGCTGAGGCAGTTGGGGTCAGGCCCTTCATACAGTCACTGAGGTGCAGCACCGAGACCTGGACCTGGAGTCCCAGCTCTATTCTGCTGGCCACAACACAGACCTTAGAGCTAAAAGTCTTCAGCAAATGGATAATCAGATGTGAGGGACACACGTGCACACACAGGAGTAGATTTCCACTTTGTTTCACAGAGTGGAGCATTTTTTGGAGTTGCTTTCCATATGTGGGGACTAACATGGAATGGTACAGCCATATTAATGCTGCTAACCCAACAGGCTCCTGAAGCCCTTTATTTGGGTCAGGGTCACAAATGCATTTCTCAGCCCTCCCTGGAGACCAGGAGAGAAAAGGGAGGGAAAGAACTTCCCTCCTTAACCTCCTGTTCCCCTAGGGACTTAAGACAAAGCAAAGCTCATTTCCCTCTGAACAGTCCACTTTTTGCTACCTACCAGTCCTGAACATAGTTTTGATCTGGAAGATGTCCCCTCCATCCCCCTGCATCCATCTGGATCACCTGAATCCTGTACAGATTCTTTCTCCTATTGCTGTTCACAGTGACCAAACTAATGGTAAATAACAGCATTTTTTTGAGGAGAGAGTAGACACTGAAATCTGGCCCCATGAATTTAAGCCTCAAAGCTTGAAACTTCAATATTTCAGGGGGAAAGTACACATGTACAACGCTCTGTTTCTGCCCTGAACTTGCTCAAGTACTCTAGATGATCGTGCTGAACTATACTGAAGCCACCGTCTGTGGTACCGATTAAATGCTACAGAGGTTAGGACTGACCGTGCTCTGGGCCAGCAAAAGAAAACCCATGGCTTTCCATGAGCTGCAACACCACTTCCATAGCACTAGGCACTTAGCATCCTCATTTACCCTGCATTTTAACATCAGTTGGAGGTTCATATTCATGCAACATTTCACCCCGCTCTAATCTACCCCAAAATTACTTACGAGGAGGTCTCAGTAGTCCCAACAGCTGTGTCACGCTGTAGACAGCCCCAGTGGACAATCTAGGTGAATCTCACGGCCAGACAGCCCTTAGTGTATCCTATGAGGAGCCCTGCTCCAGTCCCCACACCCTCGGTCCGGTTCACTGCCTCCCAGTGGTCTCTGGCAGCTGGTTTTATCGCCGAGCGCTGGGCTATGTTGAGAGGATGAACCACTTGGTCTATTTTTAGGGAAGAGTGAAATTGCTCTTCCACCAGGCTGAGTCAATCATGAGTTTTAGCAATCCTACACGGAGACTGGGAAAGTCTGGGGGCCTGGCTTATTTTCAGAACTTATTCATTCAAAATACCCCTGATGTAATCCAGTACAGGACAGGAGATGCTCCCAGGAAGTGGTGCAATGGGGAAGAGGCATTCCCCTGACTCATTTTCATGTGCTTGGGCTGCGATTTTCATGGCTAGGCCTCCTTTACTGCTGGCCACAGCCAAAGTTTTAAGGGAAAAGCTGGGAAGGTGACAAGTGTTAAGCTACATTTTCTTGTTCCCCATTTCCTCGTAGGTTCCAGTATTTTGGAACCCACAAAATAAAACAGTAAATTTTAGGAAAGTGAGGGGTAGTATGTACACCAAGAAGGACGATCCAGCTATCTGCCTTATGGCCAGCTGAGAACCATCCTTGTCCGCTAGTGACGCAGGGACATGCTCTGGGTAGTGTTTGGAGAGGAATAACAACAAAGCACTCAGCCCCAGAGGGCTGTCAATGCCCTCCAAGCTCAGGTGGGCAACATGTGTTTTTTCCATATTAATGGTGGGTACAGCTGTGTGCCAGCGTGGGGGACCTTAGCCTGGCCCTGCTGATTTACAAATACAAACACAGCTAATGGCTCTGGGGCATTTTTTATCCACTAAGTACTGAGTTGTGGTCAATTGTTCAATGTTCAAGTGGGGACCAGTGACGAGTGGTGTTTCTCAGGGGTCAGTGCTGGGACCAGTGCTGTTCAACATCTTTGTCAGCAACATGGACAGTAGGATTGAGTGGCATCCTCAGCAAATTTGCAGACAACACCAAATTGTGTGGTGTGGTCAACATGCTGGGGAGAAGGGATGCCATCCAGAGGGACCTGGACAGGCTTGAAAGGAGGGCCTTTGTGACCCTCATGAAGTTCCACAAAGCCAAGAGCAAGCTCCTGCACATGGGTCAGGGCAACCCTAAGTACAAATATAGACTGGTTGGAGGACAGATTGAGAGCAACCTTAAGGAGAAAAACTTAGGGTGTTGGTGAATAAGAAACTCAACACAAGCTGGCAATGTGCACTGGCAGCCCAGAGAACCAACCATACCCTGGGCTGTATCAAAAGCAATGTAGCCAGGAGGGCAAGGGAGGTGATTCTGCCCCTCTGCTCTGCTCTGGTGAAACCCCACCTTGAGTACTGCATCCAGCTCTGGAGCCCCCAACATAAGAAGGTCATGGACCTATTGGAGACAGTCCAGAGAAGGGCCACAAAGATGATCAGAGGGCTGGAGCACCTCCCCTAAGAGGACAGACTGAGAGAGTTGGGATTGCCCAGCCTGGAGAAGAGAAGGCTCCAGGAAGACCTTATAGTGGCCTCTTTCAGTACCTAAAGAGACTACAGGAAAGCTGGGGAGGGACTCTTCATGAAGAAGTGTAGAGATAGGACTGGGAGTAAGAGTTTTAAACCAAAAGAGGGGAGATTTAGACTAGATATTAGGAAGGAATTCTTTACTGTGATGCTGGTGAGACGCTGGCACAGGTTTCCCAGAGAGGTTGCAGATGCCCATCCCTGGAAAATGTTCAAGGGTCTTATTTGCCCTTTCATCTCCTTTTCTCCCTCTTCCTCCCACCCTTTGGGGGGATGAGGGAGGGTAAGCAAACACACACCCACTCAGGCAGTGTCAAAGACAGCGGCAGGCTGGGGACAGCGGTGTCTTATTTATTCCATACGGGTGGAGGGACATAAAGGCAGGAGATGAAGGGCAGAGCATATTGCCTCAGACAGCATCTCATGACGGGTATGCGTGTGTGTTCATCCTTGTGGCATGGATGTGCCCAGCAGGAACACACAGGGTGCATGCATGTATTTCTGCAGAGCTGTCTTTTCATCTGCGGCACATATTCATATTTTGCCCGTCTGTCAGTCTGTCTGTCTGTCTGTCTAACTGCAACACCCAACATCTCTATACAGGGGTGGCGGTCTGTCTGCACGCATGGCTGGCTGCTCATGCTCCTGCTGTCTTTCTCTCCATCCCTAGGTGGAGGACCTGGTCTGCCACAGGCTGTGACTACCCCTGCAAACCACTCACTCCTGTGAGTGCTCTCCTGCAAGGCTGTGAGATCTGAGCTCCCTGACAGCTCCTGGGGAAAGGTTTTTCTCCTTCTTTCTGGAAGAGAGCAGCTAATTTGAAAGCAGGAAAAGGGGAAAAAAAAAAGAATAAAAATCAATGGTCCTTTGTGGTAGGCACTGAGAGTCTGATGGGGGAGATCAGCAGCCCGGGGATGTGGGTGTCAGGAGAAGGCAGCCCTTGACTGAGGTGGGGTGGCTCTTGCTGTGCTGGGAGCTGAGAGAAGAAGTTAGCCATGGGCTTACCAGGGGAAAGGCTTGTTAGGTTAGATTGGGTGAGAACAGCGATGAGGGCTTGCAGGAAAATCCATCTAGATGGGACCAGCCAGCCTGCTGATGGCTGCCAGCTCACCTGCTGGCAGAACTCAGCCAAGCATGAACAGAGGCTGATGGCTCCCCTACCCTCCATGACTGCCTGGGAACTGCTGCACGCTCCCATGATGGCTCTCCAAAAAGGTACCTGTAACTCCAGCATCCCCTATGGTCTGTCACAGGGGTTGTGAGAGGTGAAAGGGGATGGATGGCACCTGCTTCTTCCTTTCTTTTTGTGATGTGATCTAGTCAGGGGGGCAGATTGATCTCATGCTTAAACACCTCAAGTTTCCCTCCTGGCTGAGTTGCAGAGGCACAAAGCTCTTAGTGCTGGACAGACTGGCTACTTACAGGAGTCCTGACACTCAGCTGCCACTTATCATGCTCATGAAAAGCAACTGCCAAAAGGGAAATGAGTTTTTAAGGGTTATTTTGACTGCAAGTACCTCCATCATTGCAAATGCGAGAGCTGCCTTGAACCCAGAGCCATCTACAGCACAAGCAGAGCGTTTTATCTTAAATCAGCATTTTCTCCCTGCCTTTCAGATCTTTCCAGTTTGCTAGTGATGTTCTCTCAAACCTGTCTGCTGAGCAGGGTGCTGCAGAAGGGGGGATTGCTGGCTGCAAGCCCCCAGGTCATGGTGAGGTGAAGGGTGACAGCCTCTCTCCACCTCTGAGGCAGAGACACAGTGTTCAGTGGCTGCCGTGCAGCGGCATCCTTGCAGAGACCAGTTTTTGGACCGCAGTGGGACGGTTTCACCGTCGCTAGATGGCACCCACCCCCTTGCAGGAGAAAGTGTGAGTTCTACAGCGAGAAGGGGAAAAAACATCCCCTGTCAAGCAAGGGTTGCAACCAAGCCCGGGTCTCCCTCATGCAGGATGGGGGAGCCCCCTGTTCTCTGCCCTCTCCTTCACCTCTTCTCCTTGCTTTGAAAACTCCTCACGGGTAGAGGTTGAAACAAATACAGAACAGAAAGGGGGAAGGGGAGGAGGGAATTAAACGCATTTTGGAGGCTGTCCGGGTGCTCTGTCATTTGCAGTCACGTCAGGCTCCCGTTTCATCTTTGCACTGCGCAGAGGTAACACCCTCCTGTGCCCTTCAGCTGAAAGCAGTGAATAATGGAGCTATATTAATACATACATGTACACGCATATGCATGCGTGTGAGCTGGGGGGAGCAGCATGCCCGCATGCATGCCCCTCGTTTGCCTTTTTTGGCTGTGATTTTCCTCTCTCCGATTGCCAAAATTCATCTAGGAGTTGTTAATTTTTAAACCCAGAATACTCAGGAGGCTCTACCTGCAGCAAATTAGTTGGCACCTTCTCCTTTTTAATATTAAAGGACTCAAGCTTTCAACCCTTCCCCTTTGGGGAAAATAGTTCCTTGATTTGCCATCTTCCTTCCTAGGAAGAATTTTGTTCCATCGTGTGTGTGTTCCACTCCTCGGTTTAATCTCACTACTGCAATGCTATAGCCTCTTGGACATCTTTAATTAGTGACTTGGTGACGTCTTTGGTGACAGCTTCCTATGGATCACCTGATACTGTCAGCATGGCCAGGGATGTAGTCTGGCCGGTTTAGCTCCCTGGGAATGGGCATTTCTAAGGGGTGGAGCAGCCTTCCCCTTTTGAGCAATGCTCAGGACTCCAGCAGTGTCTCAGAGGGGACAAGGCAGGTCTGGCAAGAGGTACAGCAATGGGTGCTTTGACTTCAGGTGTGGTTATTCAGCTCTGAACTGTTGCATGGACATACGTTTGCTGATAAGCCATGTGCCAGGCAGCAGAGCTGTCTTGCATGCTGCCAAGCTGTTGTCCTCCGTATCACAGTGTCCCAGGTCTGAGAGCTGTGCTCTGTGCTTAACCTTACAACATTTTGTGTGGCTTCAAACCACTTGACATTGCCTTCCCAATCCCAGGTAACTGCACTCCTCATCCCTGGGGATGATAAGGAGGTGATGGTGAGAAGACACCTATAGAAGACCTGCTCTGGTCACTGCTGGGGCTTGTGGAGCACTGATGTCTCTCTCACTCCATTGGGATGACCAAGCGCCACACAGGTACAATCCCAGACATGTCTTATCCCAGAAAAGACATGGGACAGCCTGTCCCTGGACCTTTTTAGGAAGCATTACAGCTCCTGTCTCTGAGCAAGTCCAGCACCTACATCAGAGGTAGCTCTCATATTCCCAGCTCTCTGGTTGCAATTGCCTCCCCAGAAGGACCCCACACCACGCAAAGCCCAGCTCTACCAAAGAAGCAGTGCTGGAGACGACACGAAGTCTTTGCTATTCCAAGACCTTTGAGTCAGGGCCTGGAGAGTGGTGTAAGACTCTAAGATAGACCATGATTCATCATTCGCCAGACCGAGGAAAAGATGCTTTTTGTGCTGTGAAAGACAGACTGCAGCTAATACTGTGATCATGTTTAGCAAGATAGCATGGTGACTTCATGTGCTTTGACATTAAAAATAGTCCTAGCAGTGCTGTGGAAACCTCAGCTCCTTCATTTGTCTGTGTGCTCATGTGAGAGGTTTCTTTCCCCATGCAGTTGGGTAATTAAATACAGTGTCCAAAATCGAAGCAGCATTGGATTTTTATTTCCTCCCCCCCTCTTGTGTGAAAGAAAAGGAAGAAATGAAGGGGATAGGGAACAAATCCTAGATAGAGGGGCTATAGGGTCCCTGGATTCCTGATCTAGGCTCAAAGGAGGCAGGATGGGCCACTGGTCTGAAAGCCAGTCATTATGGCATTTTTTTGAGATCTGTTTCTGCCCCAAATCAATTAGCAAAGTTTGGTAAAATTCATCCCTTTCCCATGCATAGCTTCAGCTTGGAGCTCTCACTCTTCACAGATGCCTCTTGCTTTGAAATATCCCTGACCTGCTTTAGGCCCAATGATATCATAGCATTAGGGATCACTTACATGCCCTATCTTAAGCCAAGGATGACTGTGTCGGATACACCACTGCTGCCAAATTCAAAAAAGGAGCCCAGCCAGGACTCCTTAGGTACAAATGGACCTCTGCCTTTTCCTGTCCTCAAGGCTGAGGTGTGTGGGGAGTTATTACTCATCTCAACCTAAACATGGATGTATTTCTGCCTTGGTATTTAATACCGGCTATTTTTAAACGCTGGGGTAACAGCACGGGGAGAATCAGCATGGCCCTGTGGACTCATCACTGGCCCAGATCCCAGCTGTGCTGGGGTTTGCCAGCTCTGTGCAACGGGACCCATCAGGGCTGGAAGGCTGCAGTGGCAGGGTTGTTCTCTCTCTGTGTTCCTTGAGCTTGGCCACGCTCCTGCATGGCCAGTCCTGGCACTAGCTACACCATCCCCAGCCAGAATCCCCCGGTCAGGGTATGCTATGGAATTACATGGGGAATATAACTTTGCACAAGGACCAAGGAGGTTCTTCTCAGTTGCAGCTACAGACCTGGCAGTAGATTAGCAATGATAACCAGTAACCAAAATAAATCCAACTCACAGCTTCTCCCTGCGGCTGAGTCATCGGCTGTATCCGGCACCGAGGAGATGATGGCCTGTCTGTCTTGGGACAGCCTTCCTCCCTGGGTGGAATGAGAGCAGGAAAGCAGGTAAATTCCCAGAAACAGAGGGAAGGAACAAAACCCCAGTGTGAGGAAGGCAACTCCACCAGAAGCTTTCCAGAGGCAAAGGTGGACCTGACATTGCCTCCACGTATTGTGTGTGGTTTGGACTTCTTTTCTGTAGACCTGATCCAGGCTTGGCTCTGCTCTGGTCTCTCCAAGGACAGTGCTTCTCAGCTTTTTGGGCCCCACTGTTTCCAGAGCTAAGTGGTATTTTCTCTACCCATTCTATTCTTGAGGCCATCATTGGTGCCCTTGCAGGGTTAGGTTTATCTATCCATTTCCTTTACCTGCTCCCAGAATTATTTCAGTGTCTCAAACCCAGTAATGACTGATGTTGCCCTTTGCTGTACTCCCAGTGGCAGAAACAGCCTCTTATGTGCAGCAGTAATCACTGGGGTGGTATCATATAGTGGTGAGATGGACATGACCATTTCAGATGGAATTTCATCCATGATTAATATTCCAGGTGATAACATTTTCATGGGACTCTCTTGTTTCCTTGGTGTAGGTCTCTCCAGCATTTGTCATAGCTTATGGTACCCCTTTTCCAGTGGGCACTGTGGCATTGCAAAACCTGGCCCAAGAGAGACCCAGCACATGTTTGAGGATCTGGTAGTGTGTCTGCCAG
Organism: Jacana jacana; assembly: GCA_013400555.1. NCBI lineage: Eukaryota > Metazoa > Chordata > Aves > Charadriiformes > Jacanidae > Jacana > Jacana jacana. Next base: position 557,492 of record VZTM01023518.1, on the reverse strand, counting down.
TTTTTAATAATAAAGACAGGTAGCCTCTGTGCTGCAGGGAGATGATGTGCCAAGTGGATTTCTGAAGTAGGCTCTGCTGCTCACCCTCACCACGTCTCGGAGTGAGATCTACCCTGATGGTAGCTCTGCTGTCACAACATGGCCTCCATATAGAACTGCTCCTCCTTCCCTAACCATGGAAGGTTAGATTTGCATAGGGCAGACCTCATGCATCAGTGGATGATGAAGCACCACCATGAAGCCAGACCACTTACAAGGATGACCCTGATCATCTAAAGCAAATAAATTGCAAGGAGCTTTAAAAGTAGAGCATCTACTAACCTTTGCAAGAGACTCCTTCCATTTGATGGTGTTTGAACTCCACTGTGCCTTCCTCTGAATGCTCTGAAGAGAGGAAGGGAAGGATGGGTCTTTATGAGGTTTGGTGTCCACACTCAGGGGTTGGATTGTTGTCATGATTCTGGCATCAGCCTCCCTCTTCCTCAAAATGCCATTGGGAGGTGGTGTCTTGAGTGGAGCAAAAGGTAAAGTCTTACACCGTTGAGTGGCTTTAGGAGTGTCAAAGCTGGCCAGGAGTCCTTTGAGATTCTTTGCTGGGACATTGATGTTAGGGATAGGAAGATCCTCCATGGACTTGCTCCAGGACATATCACTGCGATGGCTTTGAGATAGAGCATGTTTTTTCCCCATTGGACCGACGTTATTCTGTGAGAGATGTCTTCTCTCCATGAGCTAAAAAAACCCGAACAAATATCAAAATAGGCTCATGTCTAACTTCAATAATAAATCAAGGGAAGTTTTTATTTCCTGCTCTTCTACTCTAAGCATGGAGTTTGTTGACCTTATAACTTTTTGGGGATGAAAGAGTGTCCCATCATTTTCTGCTCTATGTTCCCTGGAGTAAATGCCAGGGACATTTCTTCACGGTGAGGGTGATGGAACACTGGAATGGGCTGCCCAGAGAGGTTGTGGAGTCTCCTTCTCTGGAGATATTCAAAACCTGCCTGCATGCGTTCCTGTGTGACCTGTTCTAGGTGTTCCTGCTCCAGCAGGGGGATTGGAGTAGATGATCTTTCAAGATCCCTTCCAATCCCTGATATTCTGCAATTCTGTGATTCTGTGACATGATCTAAACACATTTTAGCCCTTTCTGAAGTGTGAGAGATGTTTCTGTCTTGCCTGTTTCCAGTGCATCCTCCCAATTTGTCCATGATCATGTGATGAAGCCTTGGAGTAGAAAAATTATGACCACTGGCTGCCTATCCCCCTTGAATCATTGTTTTATCTCCATCTCCATCCTCTTCCTCTACAAAATTCTGTTTCCAAACAGTCTTAAACCCCCTCTCTCTATCATTTCATGGAAAAGCTCCAGTTTAATCTTGAAAACCTGGATTGGAAATAAAATTTTTCAGATTCTGTCTTTTTTAATGAGGTGCAATTTAGCTTTCTCTAGTCAGTGGGAAACTACCGTGTCTTGAGCAGGTAAATTGGATGAAGTCCGGAGTATCCAGCTTCCACTGTGTGTTTTTATCATTGTTATTGCAGGCTGTAAGAGCCCCTTATTACAAAGTAGGACCAACATGTAAATACAGAGACAAGAACTCCGCCTTATGCCAATGAGTTTGCAATCAAAATATGATATAAGGGAAAGAAAGTGATTTCTGCACTACAGCATAGACAGTTTTCTTTGGTAGGTGCTTAGTGTGATTTGAGACACACAGGGTAACCCCAAGAGCCTCCAGCTGCTGGTGCGGGAGGGCAGAGATGCCTCAGTGTTGTATTTGTCAGCCCAGTGCAGCTGTCTGGCTGCCTTAATGACTTTCTGTGCCTTTGCCTCAGGCTGGAGCCATCCTTCATTTCCTAACCAATGATAAATCCTCTGTCAGGTCCTACATGTCTTGATGGTCTTCCATTAGTCTCTACTCCTACAAGTTGTTCACTCCAGAGCAATCTGAGTGTAATATATGAAGCTTTCATCCCATCCTGAAACATATGTATCAGTCCATCTGTGCACACTAAAAGGGAATTCGATCTCACCTGCCCTCAGATGTTCTCAGAACAGCACCAGATACTGCAAAAAAGGCTAGGGTTTTGTGTGTGTGTCTCTAATTGCCAAGAACTGGAGAATTTAATTGTTAGAACATGCCACCTGTATGAACCTTTGGTTCTCACCTTGGGATGTTCTTGCTTAGACATGGTGCTTTCACAGTCCAGGAAGCTCTGGTACCTGCAGGGGAGACAGGAGATGGGACCTTAATTTAGCCTGAATATATTTTTCCATATAGTAGGCAGGCTCTTTCTGCCTCTCCCTACCCTCTAGAAGATACCAAACCAAATAGACTTCAAAAGCAATCTGGAAGAGTGAGAGAGATGTGAAAAATCCCCCCAAAAGGACTGGCTTTAGGTTTAACAGATTAGCTCAGTGCAGTACTGCTAGATCCAGCATGAGCTCTCTCCTCCCAAGCTCTATGCAGACATACCTCTGGAGCACCCCTTCTCCCCTTCGGAGGGGCTTATATTAGCTGAAAGTGGTGCATTGTAGCTCATTGCTGATACAGAGCTTGCACCTGAACTTGGACTTCCCAGAAGGTCAATGACTTGTTAATTTACTCAGCTCTAACCTAATGTAAAGGGATTTAACAAGTCTGTACTTGGTGTAATATAAGACCAGTGATGAGTGAGACCTTTGCAGAAGAAACCACCTTCCTTCCCTTGCTTGCTGTGGGGAGTGCACGTTCAGCTTTCTCCAATGGCCCTGACAGGTAGATTTACTATTTACAGTGAAAACTGACGAAGACTGGGATATTCAGAACTAAACTCTCCCAAGGGGAAGCTCAAGAGACAGTCTTGACAGCTGTTCTGTCACTCTTATGTTGAGGGAAATGTACTTCGGGTTCTGTTGCTAATCTTATTTGTCTCACTCTTGGCAGAGTTGTAGTCTGATCTCAGTTATGGGTTGTAACCAGAAGACAAATTATCCCTTAACGGGCTTGGGTTGAAATGTGACTCTCCCTGGAGCATTTTGGTTAGAAACAGTTGAGAGAAACCAGGAGAGGATGAGATAGCCATACCCCTCTTGTCTACTCATCAGCTCATCTCTCCAGCATTTGCTGGTTTCCCTCGTGGCACCTTACAGACTATAGAGATTAAAAGCTTTAATTAACCATCTGGGAATGCTCCAGTCATTGGGGTTGAGGGCAAATTCTTCTGTGTCATTGTATTTGGGGAAGTTTGTTGAGTGAGTCTGGCTGTTAAATCAGGACTTGTCTTCCAAGACTTAATAACGCTTTGGTAATGTATAATAGCTAAGAGCACTTATGGCAGTACTGCGGTGCTCTGCTTGGGAAAGACCTTATCTGAGTGAGATTTGCTTGTCATGGAGGTGGGAGAGGGAAAGTCCACCCTGCAACCACCTGAAGGTGAACTGCAACTGTAGATTAACCACCCACCTGGCAACCAGTTCAGAGACGGATGCAGATTTTCTCAGAGGAGCTGCTCTGCGCTCTGGACTGCTCCTTGGAGAATGGCACAGAAAAGGAAAGGACTGAGCTGGCCTCAGTTTCTCAGCTTTTTCCATGTTCTCTCTCTGCTGGCATCAAAGCAAGAGAGCAAAGGTTATGGTGCTGGATGTGAATATCCAGGGAAAAGAGGCCAATAATTAGTGCATCCCTCTCCACTCATGCGATCGGTGTATCAGTAAAGGGCTGTGGAACAAATACTGTCTTCGCTGACCCATCTGCAAACCTCATCACATAAATTCGCTTTTGAAAATATAAAATAGGGTCAAAGAAGACATAATTTAATTTCAATTACTCCTAATGCAGGGAATGGGGTTTTTCCACCCCTGTCTACAATTTTTCTCATTCTCTTAGATCACCCAGTTCATCTCTGTGACAGGGAGAGGGAAAGAACCTGAAAAACAAATTGCTTCATATAATTTAAAAATTATGTGATGGAAATTTTGTATATGAATAATCAGTCAAAATTTTCTTATGCTTCCAATGTTGTGGTGACCTGAACCAGCTCTGAATTCAGGCAGCAACTGGAAAACGAAGCACCTCTTGTTCTCTTCTGCCAGAAAATGTTCTTCTTTTCCAGGCTTCAGAAGGGAGCAGCAGAAGTCTCAGGCTTTGGATTTGCAATGACTGATCTGACACTTGGAAGTACATTAGGTCATCTGGGGTTCATTTTCCAAATTTAGACAGAGCTCTAGGGACTTACAAGTTCTGTGTAATTGCTCTTTAATTACTGACACAGACATTCAAACTATGGGATTATTAGATACTTGTATTCAGATTTTGAAAGCACTTGTTTTAAAGGCCACGTTGCTTGCAAAATACGTTTCATAAGTGATTCCTGTTGCACTGGTCTGAATATTAGGCTGTGCCCAAACCCATCATCCACCTGCCTTTGGGTGTCCTCTTCCAGGTGCACTCAAGAGAGGCAGACTTTCATGGGGGAGGGAGTGACATTCAGCAGTTTGTGAATCTCTGCCTCCCCCCTCATGCCTCTAAGACTTCTAAAATCATGACCAGAAGGAAGGAGACATATTTCTCACTAGTAGCTTTAGAAATTTCCTTTTTTCAAAATTATTTTTGTTTTCCAGGTAATTTCCTGTGATCTTAGAAAAGAGGCAGATTCGTTAGATCACAGGCTCCCACCTCCCATAATCCAGGGATTATTTCCTTTTTTTTTGGTGGTGTCTAACGCTAAACAATTCCAGGTGAAAAGCCCTCAAAGGATTTACTCTGTGACAGAACGAGCCTGTTAGGAGGGAAATCTTCCCTTGTTTTCCATTTGTATCCCCCCTTCTCCTTAAATACAGTACAAGCAGTCCATGGAAATACTCTTCTGAGCCCACCCTGAACATTTCCCACAATCAGCACAGCATCCCCAGTTGCTAAGGGTTTACAGGATTTTTCTGATATTAATTCATTCCATCTTCTGTGATCTGGGAGGGTTTTTTTGTGTAAAATCACTTACATGCTAGAGTGCTTTCCTCCACCCGAGATCTGCCATTTGATAGTCTCCTTGGGGCTCTTCAGTACCACGCTTCTGACTGCTTCCTCTCCTCCTTCTTTACAAGACAGGAGGCAAAGTCCCTTGGCAAAGCTGCAATTAAATATTAAAAGCTGATGTGCAAATGGGGCTGTTGTGAATTGAAGAGCTGGCACTGAAGAGCGGAGGAGATGAAGCCTCCTCCCTGCTCCTGTCAGCCTGTTGTCAATTACTGAGGTCTCATTCTTCCCCATAAAGACACTGGGTAAATTCAGATGCCAGCTGGGACACCAATAACCATCTAGACCTATATCTAGATTCTGCTTTGGGTGGAAATCTGCTGGAATCCTTGTCCTAGGCGAAGCAGAAATGAGATCCTCTGCACTGGGATTTCTAAATGGATGCTTCTGTCACAGGTCATATATTCACCCCCCACCCCAGCAAGTTTTTTCAGCTCAGCTTGTGGTCCCCTCTGCTTGTGGGTTCACTGGGGAAGTTTTGCATGAGCCACAGGAGAAAGCATCTCTCTGGGGTGTTAACAGCCCTAGGGAATACACTGCTCCTCCAGGCTAAAAAGAAAGGCTTTAAGGGCAGCAGAGTCCGTGAAATAATTAACTACTAGAGGCAAGAAAGGGCAGGACTGTCTGAGAGCATCCAATTTAGGCAATGTTTAGGTCTGATTAAAGTCAGAGTTTGGCAAAGGCAACCTCTTAGCCCTCTCCAAAAGCATCATGGCCACAAACAGAGCTCCTTTTGCACCCAACAGTAGCTGGGTTTCTATGAAGTTCTTTCTGGGGACTGATTCTGTGCACGCTGGAAAGCTGAACAAGGAACACAGCCAGTGCATGCATATGAGCAGATAATAGCACGCTGGTTTATAATGAACAAGAAGGGCTGCATTTGATGTCAAAAGCTGGAAAATCATTTACCCAGAAATGCCTAAGCTAAGCAAGAAACCTTTGAGATGAAGAGTGAGTGTGTTCGGGTAAAGCAGAGATCTGGATAAACAAATTGATTGTCTCTGCCATCACTTTATGAAATAATAACTTGCACTTCTCCACGTGTTCTGATTAAATTCATACTGAAACAAAACCTCTTTATTGAGCTTTTATTCCAGCATTTATTCTCCTTGACCTGCTGGTTGGTTCCCACTGAACAAGATTCGGTTCTGGGTGGGCTGTGCAGGATGCCCTGCCCCATAACGGGAAAATACCTGTGACTTTAGTTGCTGGGATATCAAGAGACAAGTCTGATGGAGGTTTGAAAGATTCTATTTGCATGGACAAAACAAGGCTCTGAAGCTGGCATCTTTCCTTGTTAATTGTTTACTTTACAGAAGGGTTTGCCTGACAGAACAAAACAATGAACATTGCAGTCCATCCAATAGTGAGTAATAGAGGCTGCTAAAAGCCCCGTGAATTATTTTGGGGACTACTGTTATCCAGCTCCTCTCTCCATAAAAAGACTGCATGAAACAGTTCTCTGCATAGCTCCAAGGCACACTCAGTAGATAAAGTGTGTTTTGAAACTGTTTTTGCCAGGATTACAGTGCCTTAGGCTGGTTCTTCAGCTACTGTCTCTGCTGGGGGCCTTGCTCAGCTCACAGTGATTTTAGTCTTCACTGTTGGCTATGCACTGGGTTTGCTCCTTTGGCAAAGGCTTGTGGGAAGATGGGAATGAATTGCTCATGCGGAGCAGTTTCTGTGAGCTGAGAAGAGGTGGGTCCCAGTCCAGAGAGAGAGAAATGTCTGCTGGGTTAGAGCTACGCGCACCTGAACACAGTCAAGCTGCCATGTCTGGCCCCTTTGATCCCTACTGTCCAGGGCAAATAAACTCCAAGTCTATTCCCTGCTTCTCCTCTTGTTGCACTATTTTCATGCTGCTGTAAGTAGCTCGGCTGGTTTGCATGGAAAGGTGCCTGAATCAGGTTGACTTGCCTCTAAGTACCAAACCATGGCAGTGGGGGCACTAGGCAGAGGATGGAGGGACTGAAGGTAACAGTGCCCAAAACACCTTTTCCTCCCAAACCAAGGAAGGGAAATCATTGCTCTTGAAGACTCTTGGTGTTTGTGTCTAGCCTCGTGTGAAGTTGAAAAAAGTTTTATAAAGAAACTGAGAGCTTTGATGAGACATGATTCTTAAGCTTCAGCAGCTTCCCCAAGTGGAGGGGATGGGGTAAGGAGGTGCTGTGAGGACCCTTCATAGAATCATAGAATCATTGTTGTTGGAATAGACCCTTGGGATCATTGAGTCCAACTGTCAGCCCTACTCTACAAAGTTCTCCCCTACACCACTACACCATAGCCCCCCAAACCACCTTTAAACAACAAATCCATTCCCTCTTGTTCTATTGCTAGTTACCCGTGAGAAGAGATTGCACATTCTGCACATGTTCCTCTGTGGCCCCCAAATGATCTTTCTAGTCACCAGCCCAAGAAACCCTGTGCACGGATTTTCCTTTGGCCACTCTGTTCCAAGGGGAGCAAACAAACAGCACTGACTGTACTCCTGGAAGGGCCTTTTCATATGTCCTTAACCCTTAATAAAATGTGGTGGCCCAGTACACCAAGCTAGAAAGAGTAGTCAGCCACAAATACCTCCTGTTTCCTGCAGAGAGGTGGGAAAAATCATGTTACTTATGTGTACCTCCATCTCAAAGGACACCCCTATGTGTTCTCACCCTGGAAGAGAAGACAGCTGAGATGTTTTAAGAAGCCAGGCTTCCCTTTCCTCTCCTTCTTGTGGTAAACAATCAAATCACAGCCTTTTCCCTCAAGTGATGAGAATTTCCCTACAGAAAATGAGAAGGGAGCTAGGAAGTCCTCCAGATGCTTCCACAGGCCTGGGTAGCAAAGTGATGCCCTTGGCATGTTCCTCTGCAGGGTCACATCTCTACCTGTTAGAGCCACCCACTCTTCTTTGTCCTGTGATTGCAACACAGACCTTCTCCAGGGTATGGCCCAGAGCTTTATTCCCAGCACAGGGTTTTTTGCCTGCCCAGGGCATCTCATGGCCTCCACACTAGGAAGAGCAAGGTCTGCTTTTTGGTCTTGTTTGCAATGGTCAGACACCCTGTAGGGACACCAATGGAGTTTGGTTTGGCCAGCTGGGGCAGAGCGGGGCTGGATGCTGTGGTTTGGTTGGTGTCACACCCCATGGCTAGGTGATGGGCATGGGCAGGGGTGGGCAATGCTGGCTGCCCCTTGCCTGGGCAGCAGGCAGGGAGCTGTGTGAGCCAGGCAGAGGGAGTGCAGACAGGGCATGGAGGCAGCCAGCTGGGAACTTTGAACTGGGAGCTACTAATGGTTAACACAGATAATTATTTCTAGCTGCGTCAAGTAGGCTGACACAGATTTGTGCTGACCAGACAGGGACAGTGGTTTACATAACCACCTCTATATTTTTTTATCTTTTCTTTTCTTTCCCCCCCACCCCCAGTTGTATAATGCTGTTTTGATAGCTGTATTCCCACTAAAAAATGTGCGTGTTCCTTTCTTTCCCCCACCCCTGTGCCCAGCCTATGTTGTGTCTGCTTGTCAGACGGCTGTGTGCAGGGATGGTGCTGGGTGTGAGTGAGCACGAGAGGGAATAAACCCATTTGGGTGTGAATAGAACAGAGATCTGCTATTTGTTGTAAACAGATTGATACATAAATGCTTTTCTGAAAACCGCTGGTTGGGATGCACGTCTCCTCCATATTTGATCCTTTGTCAGAGAATTTACAAGCTAGCTGCAAGCAGTGGAAGAAAAAGCCAGATTTTGCACTCTCTCTAGCATGTTCTCCCCGTTTTTGGGGGGTGAGGAGAGCTGTTTGCCCGTGTGGCCTCAGGGATGTGGCTGCAAATAGCGAGTGTTTAATCTCGTAGCGGAAGGCACTGTGCAGCTCCAGGGAGCTGAAGCTGGCAGAGCCCATTTCTTTCCTGTGGTCTGCTGGGTAGGGCTCTGCACTAGCAGTTTACTAAGGATGGGTGCATTAAGGGGAGGAAAAATCCCTGCAAAGTCTCTGGTATTGCTTTCTCTCCGCTCTCCGTCTTTTTCTTGTGGAGACTGTCTGGATCCTGGCCATCATTTCCATAATTATTGGTTTCATGTTAAGTAACCAAAAAATTATCTATCAAATGCACATGTGGAACTAATGGGGCTTATTTGAAAAGACCTGTCTCTGCATTTGCAGCTGGCACATTGCTCGTTCCATTTTAATGAGCTTCCATGGCATTGGCACGTGCTGGGGAGGGAGCTCACGTGTGTGCTCGCCCCAGGCTGCCTGTGCCCCCCAGGGACTGAGGGGCTCCAGCTTCACCCCACTGTGTCGAAACACAAACATGTGGCCTTTGGGGGAAAGCACGGGAAAACTGCTGCAAGAACCTCCATGGATGCACCCTCCCTTTGAATGCTCCCTGCTGGAGATTCCCAAGTCTTTTTTTTTTTCCCCCATTCTTTTCATTTTAGGATGCAAAGCTTGGGAGACTGGATTTTCTTGGAAATAGGTAGTGGCTGAGTTTTATGATGGCTGGAAATGCTGTGGCAGGAAGTTCAGTAATTTCCACTTCAAGAAATAGGGTGGTCTTTGGCTTCCTTAAGGAAAGAAAACAATTCAAAGGTCGAAGCTTTTCAGACTCACAGTCTCGGATTCAGGTAGAGGTTGGGTTGCAGAAATGGCCAAGGTTGTAGAGTTCAGGCTGTGAGGACATCCAAGGTCAACTCCACCTCATGCTCAGCCTTGCCTTTAAGTTAAGATGTAGCCCTCAGGACACCAGCATTGCCACAGGTAAGATCACACACTGCTACAGGGTGTGTGAAGATGTTCAGTCTAGGTGGTAAGAAAAGAAAACACTGGTCCCAACATACTCAAAAGGACAGGCGGCTTCATTTTAGACTTTTAGGTTCTGGTTTTGAGAATAGTACAGGCATACCCTGCAGGGTTCTAACGGGGTTTGTGCGTGGAAAACAACCTGAATGTCCAGATACAAGTTTTTTTTTGAGATGAGCAATGTCACTTATACTCTGGGAACGAGGACTCAGGTCCCATGGTGCTTTGAAGATGCCAAAGGAAGAATTTCATTATGTGAGACAGTTAAAATATGTTTTTAAGTCAGGACTGTTATTGTAACAAACCCTTCCCAGAAATGGCCTCTTCTTTGAAAAACTAGAGTATTCTGATCACAGAATCATCACACAATTCTGTCTAGCGTGTAAGGGACCTTTAAGATCATGTAGTCCAACTATCAACCTAACTGATATAAAACAACTCATCACTAAACCATGTCACTAAGCACTATGTCAACCAGACTTTTCAATACTTCCAGGGATGGTGCCTCGAACACCTCCCTGGGCAGACCATTCCAAGGCTTGATAACCCTTTCAGTGTAGAAATTTTTCCTGATATCCAATGTGAACCTCCTCTGGGGCAAACTGAGCCTGTTTCCTCTTGTCCTGTCACCTGTGACTTGGGAGAAGAGACCAACCCCCACCTCTCTACACCCTCCTTTCAGGTAGTCATAGAGAGTGAAAAGGTCTCCCCTCAGCCTCCTTTTCTCCAGGCTCAACACCCTCAGCTCCCAAAAAGCTTATTCTCCAGACCCCTCACCAGCTTCATTGCACTTGCATGTTTTTCATTCACAGGTTTTCCCCTGTGAAAGGGGGTGATTTCCTGAGATGGTTTTATGAAAGTGCTTGGAGGTGGTTGTTTCTTCCACCCTCTCCAGCAAAATGTGAAACCACAGATTGTTCAGGCTTCAGTTTCTCATTGAAAAAGTATCTTTTTGTTCCCCCCAGGGAAGCTCTGAAAATTAAAACCGGCAAAAATACATTTCTTGTGAGAAGGAAATATTTCCTGGCTGCCTTTAAGCTGCCACGGCTGCCGTGGGGCTGTGTGTGTCTGCAAACTACAGTGTGTGCATTCTGTGCTCTTCTACTGTGTGGCCATACATCAGAGGTAGCTGCAGCCATAATAGAGGGCAAAAACTTCTGCTTTCCCCCCTTTTTTTTTAATGAGTTGCAGAATACACATTGCCCTGCTTGATTCTAACGGAAGGGGAAAGGCAACAGCAGCCCCTCAGCATCTCTGCACTGGCAAATGCTCCCTTCCACAGTTTGCTGTGTATTTTTGGGTTGTTTGAAAGATATGCAAAGGTTTGGTGACCATTAGGGTGTCTTTTTTCTCCATGTCTGCACTACAGGCTCTTGGCACTGCCGACTCTTGTAGCTGAAAGTGTTGGCTCAGAGGAAAAGGACCACTGCAGAGCAGCTCAGGAGGACCTGGCCAAACGGTGCTGCTGCCTGCTGGTCCTGACCACGAGCCTTGAAGCAGATACATGGGAAATCTGTTAAGATCTGCCTTGAGAACCTGAGACGGCCTACATCTAAGTAGGAGGGAGATGTTCCCTGCGTTGGACTTGGCAGAGTGGGCTCAGGGCCAAGCAGCAGCTCGCATCCTGCATCACTGCATGGCTGCTGAAACCCAGGCTGTACGCCTCATTCTCGATGGAAGATAATGTGTGTCACTCCATCGCTCTCAGCTGGGAGTCTGGCCCTGGGCGTATCTGGAGCATAACAGCTGCATGAGGACCCAGGGGTGCTGGGGGGGCACCTCCCCAGGGCCTAACTCAGACAGCCCTGCTTCATCGTCAGCATCTCTCCAGCTGGCTGGGGTGCTTGGCAGCTGTCATCAGGTCCCCTCAGTCCCTGGGCTGAGTTCCCTCCTGGAGTGCTGCTCGGAGCAGGGAAAGGGTTTTGGGCCAAAAGGTTGAGAATGGGGCAGAATTGCATCAGTCTTGTATGTGTCAGGACCCCAACTAACTCTTGCCACCCTTAAAATCAGGTTGTTTTTTTTTTTCTACCGGGCCTGGTTTGACCTTCAAGATCATAAAATCATAGAATCATAGAATGGTTACAGTTGGAAGGGACCTTAAAGATCATTGTGTTTCAACCCCCCTTCCATGGGCTGGGACACTTCCCAGCTTGACTCTGGGACACTTTCAGGTTTCCAGATCTACATAATTTGTGCTCCCACTATGTGACATCTTTAGACTAAGCCCAGATGCCAAGACCAGATATCAGAATGAACTATAGGGTGAAAGGTGCAGATATATGACATTTTTTTGCAGAGGACTGCAAAGACTTGCAGGTTGTGGGTGAACTGGCTGGGTATTGGGTTTATTAAATTTTTGTGCCTGTGGGTCCTCACTGAGGAGCTGTATTCCTGACCATTAATCCTGAAGGTCTTCACATGGCTGGTTTGATGCAACTGTTAAGAAATAGATCTGGCTTCATATTGGCATGATCCTTTGGAAAGATGCAGCTAAGGAGGAAACATTTCCCCCTGTACTCAGCACTGGTGAGGCCGCACCTTGAGTATTGTGTCCAGTTCTGGGCACCTCAGCACAAGAGAGATATCGAGGTGCTGGAGCAAGTACAGAGGAGGGCAACGAAGCTGGTGAGAGGCCTGGAGAATAAGGCTTATGAGGATCAATTGAGGGAGTTGGGACTCTTTAGTTTGAGGAAGAGGAGGCTGAGGGGAGATCTCATCACTCTCTACAACTGCTTGAAAGGGCATTGTAGGGAGGTTGGTGCTGGACTCTTCTCATGGGCAATTAGCGACAGAACAAGAGGGAATGGCTGCAAGCTGCAGCAGGGTAGGGTTAGGCTGGACATTAGGAAAAAGTTTTTCACGGAGAGAGTGGTCAGTCAGTGGAATCAGCTGCCCAGGGAGGTGGTGGAGTCCCCATCCCTGACTGTGTTTAAGAGTAGATTGGATGTGGTGTTGAGGGATCTGGTGTAGGGGAGAACTTGTAGAATAGGGCTGATGGTTGGACGTGATGATCCCAAGGGTCTCTTCCAACCTGAATGATTCTATGATTCTATGATTCGCATACCCAAGTGGGATGTGAGTGAGATTTATTCAGTAGCACTATTATCACTGTTATTAACAGTGGTGTGCTTCTGCTAGTCTCTGAAAGGCAGAAAAGGTGAAAAGAAGAGATCTCTTCCAGCCCTTCTTATCCTGTAAAAAGAAAGATTTGTGGAGCCTGAATCCTCCCATCCCACGGTGCCACCATTTACCCAAAATACAGAAAGCGGTCTCTGGTCATGAGAAATGGTGTGTTAAAGGATTCAGAGGCTGCCTGTGTGCACCCCTCAGCCGTCAATAGCACACAGCCCCAGTGGGACGTCCCCAACAGGAGAGAGGTCGTCTGTCTACAGCAACACGGGGACATATGGAAGAGTGTGTCGGCAGGCACAGTACAGCATGTGCCCTCAGGAGCTCAGCGTGCCTCTGACAAGACAAAACCCCGTGGGAACTGCAGGCTGTCGGTGGCGAGGAGCCAGGGAGCACAGATCACACACGGCGGCAGGGGGGGGAGGTAGGTTTGGCGATGCTGCCGCCTGCCCAACCAGCTACTTTTGCTGTCCATCCAGCACATGTAGGATTACCTGTGGGCAGATGCTGTGTGAATAACCCCCCAGCTGCAGAGGCTCAGACCCCTGCCGTGTTCTTTCCTTGCCTCGTTCGTGACCTCTTTGCATATCTGAGCTTCATTTCTTTGTTTACAACCCTGTTCTCTGTCTTGTCTTCACATCTTCAAAGGTAAATACTCTAAATACGGTGCTTGTCAAGCAGTTTGCATGTGTTTTCCATAAATGGTGTTTTTATTCCCTATGAATTGTTGTAGTCCCTTTATCCCAAAGGACTGAGCGTGCACTGCTTCCCTGACTTCAGAGGCTCTATTGTGAAATGGCCAAGCGTATACCCAAAGTGCATCAGGGCAGATTGTTTGCCAAAAAAAAAGCAGTCCATTGAGGCTGGAGGGTTTTGGTGGCCGTTAAATCATTGTTTCCAAATAGTCATATCATAAGTAGATCTTTTTTTTCTGTGAGGGTTGTCCTGAACCACCTGCCCACAGCTACCTCCTGCTCATGGATGGAGACCTGCATCCACCACCTGCTCTCCCTGGGGCTTCTTACCCACAGTTGGGCGAGCAGTGGGGACAGAGCCTGAGAGAGATTTCTTCTCTTGAGGCTCAAGAGTCCAGCTTGCAAAGATGTGTGTGTGTCCAGGGACAAGGCATCTTAGTTGGAGCTTTTTTCCATGGATGGATGCTGTTGGTGCCATACATTCCCCTGCTGTTCTCATCCCTGGGGGAGCACCATGCCAAGCAGAGGGAAAACACCTGAGGAGTGGGAAGCACCAATGTACCTTGGCTTATTCAGGTAGTGAAAGCTCCTTGGAAGATGCTCTAGGCCAGTCTCTCAGCCACATTCCATTCTAGAAAGGATCTAGAAGACAAAAAAATATGCTTTTAAAAACAAAGAAATCCAGTTAATTTTAACTTTCTGTATAGTTTATTTTTCCAAGTCTCTTCACTGCTGTCCTCCATCTGGCACTTTCCTCTGCTCAAGGACATGTTGGTGAAGTGTAGTGGGCTCTGTGCTGGGATTCCTGGCGGTGTGGTGCAGACCATGCTGCCTCTTCAGAGTCCTTCCCACTGCATTTATAGCAAGAGATGAAGCTTCTCCTAGGACTGTGCTGCCGCACTGGGAGGACTCTCTGTTCCCCCATCTTCTTCCCTTTAGGTAGTGATGGTCTTCCCCACTTGTGCAAAAAAAGATCTGGAGGAGCATGCGCCCATTTTCAGATAAGAAACTCACCTTGGCTCCTCCGAGGACACAAGAGGGCGCTTCCACCTCACTTTTAAGGAGCATTTCCTCATTTGCAGGCATTTCTCTCCTCTTCACCCCATCAGCTGCAGAAGGTTGGGTGAAGGTCTTTAAAGCAGGGAACTTATCTCCATATGCATTTGCAAGGCACTCAGCTGAAGGAAGCTTAATTCTTGCAGGATTTCCAGAGCCAACCACAGACTAATTAAATCGTATTTATATGTACAAAATAGGGGTGTCTCCACTTCAGGAACTGGTATTTTCAGAGGATATCTCAGATAATCTGGGTTCTGAGATATGTCATTGGTTTCGATCATTCATTGTGAGGAACACAGACAAGTCAAAACAGCATTGCTGGGATCCTCTCTGCCTATAACAGAATTGATGGATCCAGGGGAAATTTGGTTTAAAAAGTAGTTGGGAGCTGAGCCTGTGAAGGGAGAGGGGACAGATTTTGTCCTCACTGTCCCAGTGGGTGCAGCGGCAGAAGGGGTGCAGTTTGCATGTCAAACATCTGGTCTCCCCGCTGCCAAGGACAAGGCAGATCAGGTAAGAAAGCTGCCAGAGGCTGGGAAACCACCTTGTCCGTGTCTAGTTGATAAAGGTAATTTCCTCCCTGGTGTTCTTTTCAGGAGAAGGTTATTCCATGCTGTTGGCTGTATCCCAGCTGTGCTCTGGAGATGGAGATCACAGGACCCCTGACCTCCTGCAGTGCACAGAAACCTCATGACACTGGCAGTAAGAGGTATTTATTTATTCACCGCTGTATCCAAGTGCTCCATACCCAGTGTCTGAGCAACGGTCTGGATGTCTAAGCTGCACAGCAGTGATAGTATGCAAGCAGTCTTGATATTCCCTTCTCCTGTCAGCTCACTTTTGGGACCTGGATGCAGTCTCCTGTGTTGGAGCCTTCCCTTCCCCCATCCCCCTTTAGGGTCTTTAAGCCAGACAGGCTGTACCCAGGAGGAGCACCGAGTTAAAGGACATCTGTGCAATGGGAACATGTTTTGTCTCTCGTTGCAGCTATGAGAGCAGAGAATACTGCAACTGCACTTAATTACCTACTCGTAAATAGAACCCAGTTAACCAGTGCCCAGCTTTTCCTGTACACCTTTGTCCCATCCTCTCTGTTTCAAAATGGGGAAAGCGGTTTTTTCTCCTAACGTTTGGACAAGGATGCTTTTGCTAGAGAGCTGGCAGAAAAGGGCAAAATGTTTATAGAAAGGGCAGGGCCGACCTGGAGAAGGGCACAGAGTGTGCTGCCAGCAATGTCTCTTCATACAACCTTCATGAGAAAATCAAAGCACTGGGGTATTTTTCATGATGACAGTAGGGCTTTAGGTTTTCCTCAGGCCACACAGTCTCTAGGATGTAGAAATAGTGGAGTTTTTTTGTGAGTGCTGGGTGATGTTGGATCAGTTACTACCTTGTTGTTTTTTTTTAAAAAAACCCACAATTAAATCAAGATGTTTTTAAGATACCTTTCTTGCAGGAACCACTACATGAGATAAAAGGTCTTTCCTGAAAAGCAGACCATTTTCTGGTGTGTAAAGCTGTGTTCTGGAACAGGATGCTCCCCAAACACGAGCTGAAGGATTTTTTTAAGTGCTCTAGTTTTAAAGGAACAACAAAAGCCATCAGGGGAAAAGAAACTAAAGGTGCTTATCAGCTTTGAAAATCAGTGTGCCTCTGTTTGGGTTCTCAAATATGGAGCATGACACAGAAAGGCTCTGATTTCCAGAGCATCCATAACTTTTTGGGGCTGGAGTTGGTGAGGAGGCTAGTGAGCAGCACTGTCTGTCTCTGAAGCTGTGTGCTTCTATTTCAGCCAGCTACAAGTGACTTAAACAGATAATTCTTCTTCACTGTATCATCCCAGGTTGAACTCAAATGTTCATCAGAAGAAAGAAATTTGGAGCAGTCGGGATGAAGTTGGGTCTGTCTCCTCCTTTCCATGCCTCAGCCCCCTTCCTCAGCCCCAGCCCTCCCAGCCTCTGATCCCAGCCTGGTTCTTGGTCTTGGAGCATCCTCCAGAAGGGCTGGTCATGGAAGAGAGGGATGAAATCCAAGGTACTTTGAAGGGCAGCTTGCTGCCCTGGTGCCCTATGGCCTCCTCCCTGCTTCATCATATAGGGAGATTTTGGCTGCAGAATCATGGTCAAGGTAGTAGGAGGGCAGAGCAGGACATCTTGTGGCCTGGTAAGACCCTTTTTCGAGACCAGCAAGTCACAACCAGACACATTTTCGTCACCAATATGCACCCTGGCACTGTTCTGGCCTGGGGTAGCATGATCCGAGGAAATGATTGAGTCTGGTTTGGATGTGGCCACATTGCTCTGGGTTTCACTATATGACTGCAATACATGGCATGTCTTCAGGACTACAGACTGACTTTTTATTGTCCCACAGACCTCTCAGGCTTGGGGATCACACTTAAGCACATGCTTAGTACTCTTTAATGTGCATACAAGAGTCCTGCAAAAGCTAAACCCATTTGTTGAACATCTGATCCTTTCTGAAAGAAAGTAGGACATCTCAGTGGAACAAATCAATGTGGTTAAGAACTTTATCATTAGACAAACACTACCTGGGCAACCTTTCAGATGGGTCATGCTCTTGTGCATGAGGTGGCACAGGCATTGGTATTTAAAACTCTAAAATGGCATTTGTTTCTCCATCAGCAGAGAAATGTGGCAACATCTCCCTCTTCATAGCCCTAATATTATCTGTTGGAAGGATCTTCCTAATGTTCTTGTCCTTTTTTTTCCCTGAAGAGCCTGTCTGAATGCTCATTCTTTCTTTTAAACCTCTACAGTTTAAAACCTTGGCCTTCATAGCAGGCAAGAAGAGGTTGGAGAATTTCATTAGGGCAACCAGAACCTATCTTTCTTAGTAGGCAGAACCAGTTTCCTCCTAGGTCAGTTGAGGGTCTACATGCCCCATTTCAGTCACTTATCCAGGACTTGGCCTTGCAGCATTTTCTTACTGTTGTTTGCACATTTGCAAGTTGTCTTTTCCCACTGGGGTCCAGGCTTGCAGGGGAAAACATCCCAGATCAGATACCATAAACCCATGAGCAGCGTTGCTTAATGCGATCCATTTTGCAACGTTTCCACCCGTATCTGTTTATCCCCCTTGCCTGCCTGTTCACAGCAGGGTGGAGGCATTTGCTCCACAGCTCTTGGCAGTTGCGACCTCTGCATTCACAGGGACATGCTGGCCAGGCTCGGCTGAGCACAGATGTGAGAATGTATTGCAGATATTCTCCACTTTTTCTTGACCATATAAGGGAACGTTGCCCTTCCTAATGCTGGGGGACGGGGGTAGTATGAATAACTTGGAGGATTAGAGAATAAAATCTGGAGCCTTTCCCCCGTCCTGCTCGCAGGCTCGTGAGCTGGGAAGGATTGTTACCATCTGAAGGCTGGTGAAATGGGTTGGCTCCTTGCTGTTCAGCTCCCCAAGCTTGTTCCAGCAGTTTGTTGGCAGGTCTGAATGGGTCTGTGGATCCAGCCTGGATGGAGTCCTCTAAACCAGGGCTGGAGAGTACTGAGGCAGCCTGCATGCAAAATCTGCAGTCACTCACTGCGTTCCTGCTCTGTGGCTAAATAGGGCACTTGAGTCTTCAGGGCTGAAGTCCATCTGGCTCTTCACAGTCACTTAAGCAGTGTTTTCAAACAGCAGCTGCCAGGGCACCCTCTTCAGCTGTTTTGTATGCCAAGAAAGAGAAGACCACCCCTTGCCTGCAAGTTCAGTGTCTACTAACTATTCCCAGCTGCCAGTGAAGCCTCTTGTATGTAGGGGAAATGTGGGGAAGGTGGTCCTGTAATCCCACCTCTGCCCTGGGAATTTGTGCAAAAGGAGTGGTGATCTATCCAAGGAGGAGAAGCTGGGAGATGCTTTTAACAGCGTCTTGCAAGTAAGTGAGGTGTGGACAAGACCTGTTCCCAGTGACTGTGCAGAGCTGTTGTATTGATGGGAAAGGAAGCAGAGGTCTTAGGCAATGTGTTGGGATGACTCTTTAAAGTGGCCTCCAAGGTGGCCCAAGAGGACCAGAGGTCTTCTGCAGTTTGTTGGGATGACTTTGAAATGGCCTCCAAGGCAGCCCACGACAAGCAAGAAGCTCGGCTATGAATTGCATGTGCTCCTGGTGCAAGGCTCTCCTCAAGGTTAAGGGGCAGCCTGAGGCACCTGAACTCAAATCATTATGGCTCAGATATACCTCTGAGATTGCCGTGTCCATGCTGCCTGGTGTTGGTAATATTTCCTGGTTGAAGCTGGGCCACCCTCCTCTAGTTGTATTTTCTATCCTGCTTACTCCTCATCCTTCTCTCCTTTGTCCTGTCAGCTCCCCCCTGCTGGGAGTTGAACCTCTTTCCAGATGCCTGGCTGGTCTCCCAGAAGCAGCACAGCACCATTGTAATGTGTAATTAGGCTGGAATTCTCCTTCAACCCCCTCTTGTATTTAAATTATACCAACTGTTGAGTATGCAAGAGGTTATAAATACCAGTAGAAAAGGGTCCTCATACTTTGCCTCTTCTTTCCCTGTGGTGTAGCCTTTTAGCATTTTACCTGACAACACAGGAAAAATATCAACAATCATCAAGTCTAGTGCTGCAAGAGGAGACGTCTTGGACAGATGGAGTGGTGCAATCTTCATCCTGTGAATGAGATGGGACAGAGGAATTGTTGGGCAAGTTTACCAAGGCTACCTGGCACAATACCAGTAAAGAGGGTTAAAAAAGCAGCACTTCCAAGGCCAGTCCCAACCCTCTTTCCATGGGCCAACACCAAAATAACTTCAAGATATGATCAGGGCCTCATATTTCATGGACAGTTATTAGAAACAGACTGTAGCCAGACTTCAAAATAATACTAAATGCAGTACAGTAGTGCCAACCTTGGTCTTCTATTTAGTGGCTAAAGTCCAAGGAAACCACTGGAGCATTTTCAGAAGCCTAGCTCATATAGATAAACCTCACTGAATGGCCAATTGGGAGATTTCCATCCTCTTCTACCAGCTGGGAAGTGGCAGGTGTTGTCTTCAAGGCTGCCTACTGCAGTCACTCCTGAAGGTGGCAACTGTTTGAGTTCATTAGAGGGTTTGACCTAATGCAGAAGAGACAGATCCCATCAAAGAGCCCAGGACAGTTTGAATGCCAAAAAGGAAAGACCACCCTCCCTCTTTGGTAGCCAGTCTGTGTAACTTTACTGTATCAGGCTATTGCAAGGGCTACATCTGCAGAGGGATATCTAAGTGTAGGGCCATCTTCTGCAGCTGCTGATGCGACCCTGGGCAAGCAAAAGGACCAATCTGCAAAGAGATTGAGATTGTATTTTTGAGTTGTTAAAGGGTAACAGGAGTTTATAGCAATTTCCCATTTTGGCTGCAGACTTTAAATGCACGGAGAAAAAAATACAGATAGAGCTAAAGATGCTTGGAGATTGCCAGGTCTCTCTTATTCCCATTTGCTTTGGGTTGGCTCTGTCCTTTGCATTAAACCAAAAACAACCTCTCCCCTGCTGCTCCCCCAAATTGGACTGGGTGGTTTAAACATCATCAGAGCAGCTCTCCAACTGTCTGACATCGTTAGACTCCATCATGCCCCTTGTCAGTGTTGATCTGATCTATATTAGCAGGAAGGCAAGTTCCTATGAAGATAAAGCCAAAGTGCTAAAGGGTAACAGCCGCCTGACTTTTTTTTTCCCTGTGTAGCAGTTTCTGTAGCAGTGACAGCTCTTGGATTACAGGTCCAACTCAATGTCTGTCAAAAGGATGTAATTCTCCAGTGTCGCCTGATACGGAGCACAGCTGGGATCCTCTTAAGTGCCTGAGCTGATCCCTGTTTTAGATGTTCACACATCTCGGCTCTGAGAGCAGACCTTGGTGTTCACCAAGGAGGTGGCTGTCACACCAGTGGGGACTATTTGAGTGCTTGAGGTGCTGTAACCCCTGCTTGGTGCCTGCTGACAACTTCACCTCTGTGTCCCCTCTGCCAAGGGTGCAAGTCTGTTATGCTCCCAGTTGTGTAGCTCTTACTGTGGCCACAGCAGGGACTACTTCTGGCTCCAGTATGTGTTAGTCCATCTGCTGAGGTATGTGCAAAAGTGGCAGCCCTCAGACGAGTTTAGAAAATAAGGAGCATTTGTGGGCAAGCACTCAAAACCACCTGTGCTGTTTTAAGGTCATGCACAAAAAAGCCCAGATCTTCAAACCTGATGAGGTTTGTCATCTGTATTGAACCTCAGAAAGTCCGAATGCTTAGGAGATGTCACCCTTCCCCTAGTGTAATTTATGTGCTGTCACTGTTGATTGGTACCTTAATCAGGGAAAGGCATAGTGAAAGTGGTGAGACTAAGGGATGGAAGTACAAGGTCAGTTCAGCCCTCCACAAAGTTTGTCTTGGTCTGGGAAAGGAGGGAAAGAAGGGAGTTGAGGAGGCTTGGTAACTTATTATAGCTCCTAGATATGGCTTAGCAGCTTATGGCAATCAATTAGTGACTTCCATGGTCTTCAAAGGGTCACTCATCAGGGTGTCTGGGCATCACACAAGGCAGCCTAGAACTCTGCTTCAGCGAACAGAACCTAAAATAAGACCTCATCCAAATGTCATCAAAGGGAATCTCTTGGGGTTGGTCAACCAACTGGGCAGGTCAGTCACACTGACACAGACACCCTGTGCAGCAAATGCACTGTTCCCTTCATTGCTTTGTGTGCTTTGGCTGCTCAGACAACAAAACCCTCTATGTGGGCAGCTGAGACTTTCTTCAACACATCCCCACCCAGGGGCCTGCACGTTCAGAGAACCGTGTGCCACGTGGGGTAACATGGGTATGGGTAAATCTAAATACGGATAAGGGCTCCTGCAAACAGACCTTAACAGAGGACCTGATCCAAATGTTGTCTTTGTCTGTGGATTTCTTCCTTCATCTCCAAAATTTTTTTTTAACTTTCTGTGAGAAGAGTCTCACTGAAATGGATGGGATTGTCTTGGAGCATGGTTTATTACAGTGTTTTGCTGTATGTGGTCTGTCTCACCAGAGTACGTACACCCTGACTGGTGTATGGCTGTATTGTATAACACAATGGTCTTCTCCTTGTTCTGCGGCTGGGCCTTGCAGAAAGGGAGATATTTGCAATGTACACTCTTCTCCCCTGGAGCAGACCAGGCTGGTTTTCCAACATGCTTGTGTTATACATCATCCATAGCCAGTCACAAAATGACACTAAGCCTTTTCCAAGCAGAAACAAGGTTTAAACATACTACTTTTTAAGTGAGAAGTGACTGCTTTTTGTATAAATTCCCATCTTTCATCAAACACATCCGTTAAGCACTAAAGTCTTGAGCTGAAAAATGGGACTCACTCAGCTCTCGGGAGTCTTTCTCCCCCACGTATGATACAATGCCATGTGGGTGACATGGCTAGGTCAAGGTCATGCTGCTGTACCTAGGTGACAATAGGCTGCTAGTGGGACCTCTCTGTGCCAGACACTGGTGTTCCTCACATGGCGGACTAAGAGTCAGGCCATTGAGTTCTATGTGGCAGATGAAGCTGGAGGGGCAAAAATAACAGCACTGCAGACACATGTCTGTCTGTAAACATATCGCCAAATTCACTTATCTGAAGTCTCACATTCAGTGCATAGGTCTGGAGTGGTCTGGAGCTTTGGTAGCTTCTGGAGTGTTGTATTTTAATCCTTCTCCCCTCTGTGGGCTAAGATACCCAAGCAGACTCTATGCCATTAGCAATGGACCCCATGATGTATTATCTCCTTTCAACAGTGACAACCACCAGTGAGTCTTACTCAGGACAGACTTGACAAATCTCAAAAGCAGGAACCTTTGCCAAAATCCTGATTCTCCTAGAAATCTGTTTATCTAAACCCACCATTTTAATATTATTTGTAAAATTTCAAGGTAAGAAACAAACAAAATAAAACCAACCCTCTATCTACTGCAATTGAGTGGAGTTAGACATCTGTGTTTTATTTTTGATGTACTCTAAGTGGTTTTGGACATGAGATGCAGTTCTTCAGTTCTGGGAAGCCCTGCCTGACAACCAGCCCAAATAATTCTTAGGGCTGATGCTCAGCAGGCAGAGTACTGAGATATGCTAGAAACGTACCTTATCTCTTGAAATTCCTGGTATCTCCAGGAAACAAAGGAGAAATGTAAAGCCCTGCCCTGCTTATTTTTTTCCAAACCATATCTGGTACTATTTTCTCTGTTACAGCTCTTGCTGCAACATTTATATTCATGTCATAAATGAGGACAAGCATTTACTAGAGGGTGGTTGTACATCCCGATTTGGCTGGATATTGTCCCAGGGGATGGAGGACATTCCCACCATGCAGAAAAATACCCCTGGGGCGTTTGGCTTTAATTAGGAGATGAGGTTTCTCCTGAGTTTGCCCCTGAGAACCAGCCCATCTTGAAGGATAGGGAAGTGGAAGAGCTCAGTGTTGGAGTGTTGGCGTTAGTTCTGGTCTTAGGGCACGTAATCTGATTAGGTTAGTGTCCCATGTCCTGGCATCTGGTGTAACTGTTATGGTCCCTGCATCTCCACTTTTGTAGCACTCTACTGTAACTTGTTATACATGCAGCTAGAGAGATTAAATCATTTTGAGGCCCCATTGCAATTGGCACTGCTTGTAGGCTCTGTCCTAGAGAAATCACCCTAGATAGATGAGGCAATTACCTATTTCTTTTTCACCTGTGCAGACTGCGAGGTGGAGAAAAGCAAAGTGCCCAAGGTGGGACTAAAACTGAGCCTCCGTGCTTGATATGTTAATGACAGAGTCGGCTCTCCTTAGCTGGAGGCTACTGGAAAAGAAACCTACCTGTGCTGCTCTTGCTGAGAATGGTGTAGGGTTTGGATTGGGTAAGTCCTCACACGTACTTGCTGAAGTGGTAGATGTCCTAAAGCCTTGACAGCTGCGACAGAGTTCAGTCTGCTCACAGCCACGGAGAATCCATCGTTTTGCACTGGGGATTTGGCTGCCATTCATCAAGTGATATCTCAGCTGTGACTACCTGTCAGAGAAATTTTACTGTGGATGCTTTATCCCCTTACGACTTCCACTGGACACCTTGATTTACGGCTTCCAGCTCCCAGCCCAGATGGGTGATGCAGCCTGTGCAAGCTGAGGAAATGCTGCCATGTCACCCAGTAATGGGAAGGTAACAAGAAGCCTTTGCCTTCCTTTTCCCCTGTGACCACAGTGACACAGAAGTGTCTATCTGTAACAGGAGGAAAAAGGACCAGCTCTGGGGACCAGTTCCGTGCTTGTGCATCACCCAGCCCACACCCTACTACTCATCGATGTCCTGTACACAGGGCTACAGCAGTTTTCCCTCCAGGGCTCTGGAAAAAGGCTCTGGCTCTCTTTGCTGACCCACATTCTCTATTTCACTGTCATTTTCTCACTCTGCCCTTCGGCGGAGAGGAGGAGGCAGGGAGTGCATGACCCCAGCTCTGCCTCCTGCGAGGGCTGCTTGGCAGGACTCCGGCGGCGAGCGCAACCGGGAGAGACATGCTGCCTCTGAAGTGGCTTTCTCCCTTGGGGGGGCAGAGGCTGCGTTGATGTGGGCTCTGGCATGCCAGCAGATCCATGTGCTGGAGAGCGATGGGCCCTGGGAAACCTCTCTCTCCGTGGCTTTGCATATCCACAAGCCTGACCCAGCTCCTTCCCCTCCGGCGCTGGCACAGTCGGTCCCCACACGCCTCCCCTGTCACCTTTCCCAGTGGATGCTGGCTCCAGCAGCGAGTTGCAGGGATGTGGCTGGTCAGGTCAGGGAGAGAAGGGATGAGCACCCCAACCCAACCCATGGTCTTCCGGGGTGGGTGAGGAGAAGCTGCTGTTCAGCCAAAGGGTAGTAAGAATTAACCTCTCATCTGCCAGCACCCAAGGCACCAGGCACTAGCTATTCAATATGCATCTCTCAAACCACGAGACATGGGTCAAGCCCTCGTCAGTGCCTCTGGGCACACAGCCTGGCTACGCCAGTATGCCTGCATGGCTTGCTGCAAGTCAAAACAAATCAAAAGCCCACAAACCCTGCAGAGAAGCAGGGTAGAGTAATTCGGCCTTTGGGCTGCTTGCTTGGCTCCTGTGCTGGGCTGAATGCATCTGCACAGACCTGCTCAGCCCAGAGCATGGGCTGGACTTGCTACGAGATGCTTAGGCAACACCATGGACCTCTGCAGGAACTGGGTTCAGCTGGGTTCAGTATTCATACTGCTCCTGAAGGAGCTTCTCCAGACCTTTAAAGATGGGGGATAATTAGAGGGCAGCTCTGTGGGAACCGATGTGAAATATCAGGTCGTATTGGTTACCAGTAAACATTACATCAGATATTCAGGACCTGAAAAGCAGGGGATTGATCATTATTAAAAATACCCTTTCCTTTAGTTCTTCACCCGGGATAACATCCACGCATCCCAGTGCAGGGTGTGAGGAGGTTTTTATTGGCATGTGTTTGGGCAATCTTATTATTCATGGATGACAGAGCAAGGCGAAGAGAGTGAGTTATGTTGGCCTTTGTAGACAAGTGGCAATAAAATAAGTTTATGGTACCGCCTCCTGCACCGTCACATATTTATGTCCCATATTTATCTTGCTTTGTTAGCCATTTGTGTTTGCTTGTCATGCAAGGCCATCCTGCCTCCATTCCCTGAGACTAGCAAAGGGCTGGATTCTGATACCGCAGCTCATGCTGGGCAGCAGTGCCTCCACTCCAGCTCCCTGGAGACATCCAGGCTAAGGTCCTTTTTGGCATCTGTGAGGGGCAACCCTACCTATATGTTGGCTTCCTCCAGGTTCAAGCCAAGCAGCTCTGCAGGCCCTTGGTGGGGTTGAGTCCAACCTTTCTCAGCAATTTGGGACATGACCTTCTCAGACAATGAGCTGCTGAGATCCTGAGCTACAACCAACTTAACCCATAGGTCCTTGCTCTGGTAAGGCAGAAACTTCTTCCTTGTCTGAGAGCTTCCACTTTCCTCTCCATTGTGTTTGCAATGCCACAATTTGACTTTTCATGCATAGCAAGAAGGTAAGCAGTGACAGGTGGCAGTTTTATGAGCACCATCGTCTCCAGTTTCCCTGTGGATTAGTATCTCCACAGGGATTGATTTTTTTTTTGTAGATTGGTTTTTAGATTGTTTTTTTTTTTTAATTGCCTGTATTAAGAGCTCCCATTTTCATTGGATAAACCCATCACCTCTTCTCACACTCTTTGGGTTTGCCAGCAACCATATTTGACTGCAGAAATCAGCCCCTTTGGGATGCAAATTTGTTAAGGACAAATTGATTCCAGGGAATTAGTTTCTCCTCTGCCTTTGTTCATGTACTGTAGCTGTCTTAAAGTATCCTCCCCTGCATCTGGCTTGCAGGTTCAAAAGTTACTTGGTAAAGAATGAATGCAGACACATTTGCATGTGTGCCAATCACTTGTTGGGACTGGAGAAGGACATTTTGATATTTGGGATAAGAAGGTGTTTCTTTCCCTTCTTCCAGGATGTTCTCTTGACATCTATGCTACCGTCTCTCTCTCTCACTCCTTTCCTCTACAAAGGAAAGGAGCAGGAGCATTTTAGAGATGGGGCTCTTCCTGTGGCTGCTGATCTCAGGTTAAGGCTGCTTAACCTGCAGAAAACACGAGGAGGAGTGGGAATTTGTTCTGGCCTGGAAAAGAAAGGAGAAGGTTTAGGATAAGGACGACAAGTGCTCACCCAGGAGGTCCAGAAACATTTTCACTTTGGAAACAAGACTAGAAAGAAGTGCGTATAAAGCAAGTTGTGTTGCAACTTGCTGATGGGACAACTGCGTGTTTGCATACCATTGGGTGTCCTTGTGGTTCCTTGGTATCTGACAACACCAGAGTTTCTGCAACCCATGGAAGGTTCAGCCTGTCTGAAAGCTGGCCAAAGAGAAAAGGATTAAGCTCTGATTGGAGAGAACCTGATTCTGTCATCTTTAAAGGCAACACTGAGATTTAGACTGCAACCCCAGCCACAGAGGTCAAATGCATGGTTTTCATTATAGATCCCAGCTCTACTTTTTCCTCATTTTTCTGTTCCCTGGCTGGCCCGTGATGTGCAACCCCAATATAAAGAGATAAAAGCGTAGCCCTTTGTAACATCTGACAGGAGCCACAGCCCCCACCTGTCCCTGGGGTTGCTCTGCAGCGCGATCCTTCCGTTGTGATCCAGCCCTGCTTGGAGGGGAGTGATTTGGCTTTTCACATACGAATTACCTGTGGAGGGGCAGACATCTGTAAGATCCAAAGTAGAGGACACTAAGTTATGATAAACAGAGCCTTCTATTTCACTTCATGCGTGTGTAGCAGTAACTCCTCTCCGACTCATCTCTGCTTCCCTTCTCTGGGTTATTGGCACATATTCCCTTTTGCTGCCAGCTTTGATGGCTGCTGCTAACTCAGCCAGTGCCCGTCTTTCAGCCTGAATAATCAAGTGACTGGGACAGCAAACAGAAGGACAGTCTCCCTCCAGGACACGATGGTCCTGACGTGCAAACACGTTCAAACACAATGAGGTTGAAAGGAGCAGGTCAGGTGTGCAAAGTGGCTGTGCTGCTGGTGCACTGTGATTTTAAACACACCATATCAAAGGCTAACAAAATTTCTACTGCAATACTAATCCTGTGTGACTGCCTGTTTCAGCCTTTGATGCTCAGTGTGGCTCTGCTCTGCCCGATCCATCTGCCTCTCCTTCCCAGCCCTCTACTCCTGCAGACAGGAATGGGACAGGCTGCAGGAGAGCCACATTTCTCCTTTTCATACCCTAAATGGTGGAGCTAAGGCAGTGAGCAGAACAAAATAGTGGAGGACCAGTTCCTCAGCCTCCCATCAAGAGGGAAATCCCATCCCATCAGCAAGGACAAGGCCTTGGAGAGCAGAGGTTCAGTAGCATTCAAGGTACAGATGGCCTTCCTCCATCACAACAACTCATTCTAAGCCCTAAATCCACCTGATGTCTTCAAAAAGGTTGACTGATATCCAGACAATTGGAAATATTGTACAATTTCCCTCATGTTGGTACCATGGAAGATGCAAAGGGTGTCATTAGATGCTTTGATGCAACCTTGATCTTCCCTTGATGCCACCTCTCACCCTTTGCACTCAAAATCCGTTGGCTTCAGCACATTCCCCCTTAAAAGACATCACGGGTACGTTCAGCAGGACTTGCCTATGTGCAGCAAGTGTTTATGTGTTTGCAGGATCCGAGCTAATATCTTTCCTAGTGAGCACTTGGAACACAGAGCATGGTGGTCACATCCAGGCAGCCTACCTGGAGCTCTGGAAATTTTTAGTGTAAAAAATGGAATGCACTGATTTGGGGAGGGAGAAAGCAACACAAAAGGTCTTAAGATTTCACTGATTTCTCCTGAGACCCTTTTCTGTACACAAAGTGTTTCCTGCTCTGTTCTTGGAAGCATTACCCTTGGCTGGGCCTGGCCTTTAAAACATTACCAGCTGTATGCAAAATAGAGTGCAAAGTGCCAAAAAGCCCTGCAGGCTATTTACATTTGGCTGGAGCTTGCTGGGTTGGCCAAGCTACAGAGATACTTTGTTCATCGGCCTTGCAAGGAAAGCAGCTACTTCAAGCTGTTTGGTCCTGTTTACACACAGAGTTACCATGGAAGTCCCCATGCCTTACAGCCTTACGCACTCACATGTCCAGGGTATATTTTTTCTGGAACCTTGTTTGCCTTCTCTCCCCTCTCATTTGGCAGGGGGCTGGTAGGAAATTCTGGGGTGAGGTTTTTTGGTAGATGTTGGGTGCAAATCTGTCTATAGCAAAGGACTGTTTGGTGCTGCGTGGATCCTCTCTCGACTCAAGCAAGAGCAGGTGGAGCAATGGGATGCGTTCTGGGTTGGTAAGAGCCAGGTTGAATTTGGGGAAATTTTCCCAGCTGAATTTGGGGAAGGTGGTATGAAACAAGTGACAAATCCTGCAATGACAGGAGGCATAAGAGTAACTGCTTTTTTAGGGAGACTTTAGGGAAAAGGTAATAACCTTTGCAATGTTTCTGGTTAAGAGTGGCTGGTTGAATCCTTGGGCTATCAATCAGCCCAGCTAATTAAGGATGTGGATCTCTTGCCGTTCCTTTCTTCTGTTGTTTGTTACTTTACTTGTTGCATTAAAAACACTTCTTATACCTGAGGTCTTGTCATTAATCACCTCTTGCAAGCACATCGAAGGCAGACTGATTCATGGGCACAGCGTAGTTGGGTGCAAAGGCATAGCTAGAGGCCCTCTCCTCTTGTCTGGTGCTAGGTCTACAGCCTAGGGCATTTTAGATCTGTTCCTTGGGAATCAGTGCTGGGGCAGACTAGCACATTGCTTCCTTGGCCTTGTACCAAAGCCCAGGACTACCTCATGTGCTTAATAGGGTGGTTTGAATATGGTTTTCTGTACCTTAGGAAGTCACATGCTCAACCTCCGATGAATTGAGTGGGGATGTGTGAATCTCACCAGCTGATGGTGAAACACTCACCCCTGTGCCTGAGATCTGATCTCAGAGTCTAAGTGGGGTTGATGGGGGACTTTTATCACTCTTTTTAGCGGAGAAACAGATAGATGCTGTGAGGTGCTGCTGTTATGAGTATGTTCTTACATGTTATGAGCATCTTCTTACATGTTCTTACAGTGAGGCTAAGCTCTGCAGGCTGGCCGAAGGTCTCCAAGCCCAGTTGGCTGGAGTAGAGCATGGACAATGCAGCTACACCTGCAAAATAAAGCCTCTCCTGCTACTTTGGCTACCAAACATCCTCACTTCGAAGCATAAATGCTTGTGAAGCAAAGCAGCAGTGTGTCTGCTGTCTGTGCACTTGCTCTTTACCAAAGAGGGAGTCAGCCAAGCCTGGAGTTCATTCTCGCTTGGCCAACAGTTAATAATAAACCTACANTTTTTTTTTTTTTAATTGGAAATTAAGGGTGGATGAATGGCCTGGATAAAATTAGCAATCTCTTCCTGAAAGGCTGAGATGAGTTTATAAAGTTATAGCTCCACGGATGTCCTGTGGTAGCTGGGGAAACCTAGCTGGTCCCTGAAAGGATGAATAGATGGTAATGAAATGCACACGCAGTGCATGCTCTGGGATAGAGGGCCTTCTCCATCATGTTGACTTCACATGACAGCAGCTTTGAGGAGGTTGGTGGGACAGTTCCCCGTTTTACTTTCCTTTACTGCCAAGACAGACAACAGCTCCACTTTCCTCTGCCACAGCGGGTGAGCCCCCTGTGGGGTGTTGAGGGGCATGAGGTAATGGGAGGTTTTCTGGGGCTAGAGGATGGATGTGCATTGTGTGTGACAGTTAGCAGGAGAGGAAAGGAGCACAGATTCAAGAAGGTCTTCTAGTGAACCCCTCTGAGCATAATGCCTGGGTACCTTCTGGATAGGTCATGCTCTAGACGTAGACAGCCAGGCAGGAATTTTCTGGGGATAGTATCCCTCGTCCCCTCTAATACTATACCTCTTCACAGGGCCTTCTGTGTGACTCTCTGCTCCACTCTAGCCATCCATCCTTGAGGCGACACGGTGAAGTGGTACCTGCGTTTTCAGGAAGCCTGGCTCTGATGATGGTTTGTAGACAGAAACCAACTTTTGCTTGACTGTGAAACCCAGAGCCCTTGAGACTCATGCATGAGAGAGGCCAGCAGCAAGGGTCAGTGCTAAACCCTACCTTTATTTCCATGTCTTTTGTGGGTAGAGGGGGTAAAGGCACAAGTGGATACAACTGGACTGCTGTGTCAGACCAGACGTCCCCTTCAGCAGAGCCCATCACTATGTGCTCCTACATCCTCCCACCAGTGAGGTGGAACCTATGAGCTCAATCCAGCATGACACATGATGGACAATAGTTGGCAGTACCTGCTTAAACCATGGTAATTCCCTGTTGATTGTGTCCCCACAGTCTTAGTTAACATGGACTGTAAACCCTTATGTGCGTTATTTGGATTTTGTTGGCATCTGAATTGGTCTGCTGAGGTCAGTAGAGATGGTGTTCACCAACTCAGTATTAAGCCCAGTTCTTTTTACATAATATTAACATTTATATCCCCTCTAGAAAGGCTGGAGAAAGCACAGGTTACCTTCCTAATGAGGTATTAAAAAAATAATAATCCCCAAACAAACAATATGTGTTTGATAGCCTGGAAGATCTGTCTGTTGGGTTTTAAAAGTCATTCTGGGCCCTTATATAACAGTGTAATTAGTTGATACTATAAACTTATTATGTACCTGCTGGAACACAACAGCTCCTTTGAAGCAATTTGGATCTATTGTGTAATTATATTATTAGGCCACATGCCATACCGGGGAGATTGTACAAAGGGGGAAAGCTTTCCATTTCAAAGTAACCAAGAGCCTTGGTGGCCAAAGGCACGTTTTTTTTTTCCTGCTGCCCTGCAATTTAGAAAATGCAGAACTCTTAAATACATCACTTCCTTGGCTGAGTTAAGACCCCAGGAATCTCCAAGGAGGTCTGCAATGTACTGACAATAAAGGGATTTCCTTGGACGGTGCAGACTTGCTCTGTGTGCTGTCAAATGTGAGAGGGTCTGGCACCTCCAGCTGCCATGGAAGGGAAGCAGAAGTCAAATAACTGGTTAGGAGCATGTTAAATAATCTGGTTGCATCAGGTTCATGCTTTCTTGCATGCACCCCAGAATTATTACAGCTGGATATTCCTTTCCTTCTTATAAGAGCTTTTATGTGTCTTCCTCTTTGGGTGGATGTGACAGTCTTGTGTAGGACTTGAGAAAAGGGCTGGGTATAACACCTCATCATCTAGGGTCTGCATTGGAGTTGGTCTGCTCAGCAACCATTACATGGAGGTCTGTTCCAAGGTGTGACTTTTCTCATCTAAAACAGACACTGAAGCAGTTTAAGTGAGATGCATTTTGCTGGAACCCTTTTCCCCCATTCTTGCAGGAGTCCCATCTGAAGTGTTCAGAAAGGTAGCCTCATCACAGATGTCTTTAATTAGGTGAAACCTATCCCACCCTGGTTTTCTATTCATCAGTTGTAGGAGACCCAGCTCTGCCAGGAATTTCTCATTGAAGCGAAACATAAACACAACAGTGCTTCAGCTATTTCCTTTGAGAAAGACAAATTTGTCCTCCTCTCCAGAGCAATCTGGGCTTGTGGAATGGTTGTGTTTCTTAGCTGGGATCTATACCAAACTGGTACACTTCTGGATACACTGGGCTTAGTTTGAGACACATACAGATTTTGAGCAGGAGGCCCTAACCTGCAATGCCCACCTGCAAGCAGAGTCTTGGTTTAGGTGCAACGGGACAGTGGTTTGTAGTTCTCAGACTTTGAACTTGATGCTGCTATATTTGCAGGACCTGTGATTGACTGGAACATTCCTGCTCCTGAAGCAGTGAAAAGGTAATAAGCTGTGATATTTCTTTGTGGAAGGATTTTGTGGATGTACTGCAACAGAGCCAAGGACTCCCTGGACACTTGCCCTCAGTCCCTGCATTTCAGGCCTGTCCAGACTCTAAATCAAAGGGGTTGTTTCCCTTGACATCAGAGCCCTGGTGGGATGAGTCCTCTGCTTTGATGAGAGCTGCCAGCTCAATTGTCATTCATCACACAGCACAGAAATGTCATTTTTTAATGATCAGGCTTCCCTTTGGAAGCTGTGCTGGAGAGAATCCTTGATTGAATGTCTCTGAAGATGTGCTCCAAGGGGAGGTCTCTGGTGGCATAAGTCCTTACTTCTTCATTACCTGAGCTTTGGGGGAAACAGGTCACTTTTTGCACAGTATTTTTAAAAGTATATTTGCATATAGCTCCTATGGGTCAGATTTTGGTGCCAGTGTAAATCTTGACTAAGTTCATTAAGGATCATGCATTAAATCATGCTATTCGTGAAGCCTAACCCTTCTGAACACAGAGCACAAAAGGACCATTGCTAGGCTCTTGCAAAACAACAAACAAATACAAAAATTCATCTGGGAGCATTAAGGAATATTTCAGGAAATTCTCCACATCCAAGATTAATTTTTCCTTATGAAAAGCAACATTTTTTTTCCCCTTGTGATTGAACACAGTATCTTCTTTTAAGAAAAACTGCAAATTACTCATGAAAGAATCTGACCTGCCTAATAGGCTGGAACACGACATGACATATATACACATATACAAATACACCTAGATATGTATACAGATAGACTTCACAAAAAAGGTGTTTGTCAGGAGATGATACAGCTGGATTTTTTTCCCAACTCACCTTTTGCCCAGCCAGATTTACCAAAGGATTATCCTCACTATATCCCACTGAATTGCTGTGGCAGGAGGACCTTGAAGATGAAGTCAAACATGATGTTTAACCTGTTTGGAAACCCTATAGGGGTCTTCTTAATGTTTTTCTTGAAGCTGTTACTAGGTTTTATTCCACCTTAGCAAGGATTCTCCTGCAAAGGAGGAAGGGAGTTTGTAAACCTGTCAACCTGGGGTACACAGAGGGAATGGAAAGCAAGAATTTTTCCACTCTTCCTGATGCAGAAAATCTGGCCCAGCCCTTTGCAATGTCTGTGACATGCAGAATATCTCCAAACCACCTGAGGTCCACACCGTAGGACATCTCTACAAA
Organism: Jacana jacana; assembly: GCA_013400555.1. Classification (NCBI taxonomy): domain Eukaryota; kingdom Metazoa; phylum Chordata; class Aves; order Charadriiformes; family Jacanidae; genus Jacana; species Jacana jacana. The sequence continues at coordinate 524,204 of VZTM01023518.1, read as the reverse complement.
GAGACATAGGATGAAGCTACCAAAGGTCTAAAAGTGCTGGAATCTGACCTGTGACCACAGAGGAAGGGAAAGTAAATGTTAAAAAGGAGAAAGGGTTTCAAAAAGTGAACACTGACAATAGTGAAGTGACAAAAGTGAATGCTGAACTGACAAACACCTGCACTAGTGGGAGGTGACCCTGCCCAGGGCAGGGGGGTTGGAACTCAATGATCGCTAAGGTCCCTTCCAACTCTAACCATTCTGTGGTTCTATGATGGCAAAACATTTACAAGGTGGGGTTTTTTCCTTCTCCTTTTTAAAATTGCAAAACAGTAGCATGGTCATGCATTTCTGGGGAGGACAGATCACGCTCTGTGTGTGTGTGTGTGTTTGCACACAGAGGTTGGCACAACCTGTTTCACAAGGCACAGAGCTTTGATGTTTTCACACCAATGGTGCTTCCTGCAAGTGCAAGGAGGAGGAAAGACACGCTCCAAGGAGTGTTTTACCTGTGGGATGGGGTCTCTCCCCCATGTGCAGCCCCTGGGCTTTGAGATTCAATTGCAGTCTTCTCCTTTGTGGTAAGCATGTAAGAGCTATAGATCTTCCTCTACCAAGCTACGTGCTTTCATGAAAAGCACCTAAGGTCTGAAAGGTCTGAAAGGTGGACAAAGGGGACACGAAGGCACTGGGGAAAGGGTCTCTTCATGCAGGTGCATCCCATTTCTGTGGGAAGCTTCCCAAAAGGACTTTCCTGCTCTTACTGCAGAGGTTGCAAACTGGGGACCGGAGTCCCCTTGTGATGTGTGTGATGCCTTTGTGCTCTCCAGTGCCACCCCACCTGGGTGTTTGGATACCGTGCTTGGGAAAGCACCTTCCCCTCGCTGATGGGCATCCTTCATTTCTCATTGTTTTTCTTCCTGCTCCATTGCCTTGATCAGCTGAGCCAATGTTAAGATGGAGCTTGGCCAGGGTGCCCCGCTCAGCTGTGCTCCCCTCGTGGCAGGGGTGGCCGTCAGCCTCCTGGCTGAGACCCAGCTGGAGGATCAGAGAACGACCATGGGCTCTCTCGGGACCTGCCGCATTGCTGTGCCAAGCAAATCCCAGTTCCACAGAGAAACTGGCCTGCAACATAGGCTTCACAGCCCTCATGCCAGCTGAAACACAGCCATTAAGCTGCTTGCTTCTTGTTTGCCCAACAGCCCCTGCAAAGCTGGAGGATGCCATTAGAAAAGCTGAAAAATTGCAATGCTTCATCTTCTGTTGTCAGCCTTAGTATCCAAGGAGAGATACCAGTGCTTGGTTTCTATGGGGCTAGGCAGGAGACACAGGGTCCTTTGTGCTTAAACAGCATGGAGACCCCGGGATGGAGATTTCGTCTCTGGGATGCTGAGGACTGTGGGTCCTGCTGGTGGTGATGCGGCCAGGTCGCTGTTTCTCAGGGCAGTGGGGCTGGTGGGTTGCAGAAGCACGTGAATAACGTGTGACTACTCACCCAGAGCAGAGACCCAGCGCCATGATCCTGGGTGCAGGAGGGTGCATGGGCTTGGATGTCTTCAGTATTAATGATAAATGACAGTATTTTTTTTTTTAAATAAAAAATATCACAGAATCACAATTATTATATAGGTTAGGGGTGGACCTGCTGGAAAGCACTTCTCAGAAGAAAGATCTGGGGGTCCTGGTGGACAGTAAACTATCCATGAGACAGCAATGTGTGCTTGTTGCCAAGAGGGCCAATGGAATCCTGGGTTGCATAGGGAAGAGTGTGGCCAGTAGGTTGAGGGAGGTCATTCTCCTGCTCTCCTCTGCACTGGTGAAGACACAACTGGAATACTGCATGCAGTTCTGGGCTCTCAGGTTCACAAGAGACAGGGAACTACTGGAGAGAGTCCAGTGTAGGGCAACAAAGATGATTAAGGGATTGAAGCATCTCCCTTACGAGAAAAGATGAAAGGCCTTGAAAGGCTAAGGGACTTGGGTCTTTTTAATCTTGAGAAGAAAGGGCTGAGGGGGGATCTGATCAACACCTTTAAATACTTAAGGGGTGGGTTTCAACAGGATTGGGCCAGTCTTTTTTCAGTGGTGCCCAGTGAGAGGACATGAGGAAATGGGCACAAACTTGTACTTAGGAAGTTCCATCTAAACATGAGGAGGAACTTTACTTTGAGGATGGCAGATCCCTGCAAAAGGATGCCCAGAGAGGTGGTAGAGTCTCAATCTCTGGAGACATTCCAAACCTGCCTGGACAAGTTCCTGTGCAACATGCTTGTGATGGACCTGCTTTGGCAGGGGGGTTGGACTAGATGATCTCCAGAGGTCCCTTCCAACCCCATATCATTCTGTGATTTTGTGAAAGGCTGAGAGAGCAGGGACTCTTCAGCCTGGAGAAGAGAAGGCTGAGAGGAGACCTTATCAGTGCTTGCAAGTATCTAAAGGGTGGGTTGAAGGAGGATGTAGCTGGACTATTTTCAGTGATTCCCAGTGACAGGACGAGGTTCAATGGGCACAAGCTGGAACACAAGAAGTTTCATTCAAAGATGAGAAAAACCTTCATTAGGGTGATGATGCCAGGGCCCTGGAAAAGGCTGCTCAGGGAGGGTGTGCAGTCCCCTTTGAAGATTTTTAAGCCCTGCCTGGATGCAGTCCTGAGTGATGTGCTCTGGGCAATCCTGTTTTAGCAGGGGAGTTGGACTGGATGATCTCTAGAGGTCCCTTCTGACTCTGACAATTCCACAATTCCATGATTATAAATTATCTTAGTATTTTTATTACTATTATTATTGTTATTAATATTATTACTTCTATAACTTTTAGGATTGTGTGATCCGCTCTGAACACCTTACCAATACAGGCTGAAGACAGTCCTTCCTCAAGAAATAATTGCTCTGTACTCAGACTGTATGCCAGGAGGTGGGAAAACATAGGCTTACAGTATCTGCAGGAATAATTATGGAATAGGCTTCCATCAAAAAATGGGAGGCTCTTCACCATCTACAGTCTAGTGCCTCCAGAGAGAGTTTCTCTGCAGGGTGGTTTAAATCTGTATTGAGACAGCACATTAACTCCATCTACTCCATACTTCTCCAAACTCCCAAACCCCCGGACTGGTTTCTTCAGCAACATTTCTGTGCTGAATAGGTGCTTGCCTCCTCTGATCTTCTCTTGGGTGACAGTGGCTTGGTATTGTAGTCCATCTTTCATGGAGATCAGTTCAGCTGTCCCTGTGCTTCCACCGGCTGTGTTCTCTCCCTCTGTTTGAACCTGTTCTTTCCTCGCGAGAGTTTAGTTTTCCTTGCCTTAGAAGGAAACAACTGTCACCACTGATATATCTTCTTCCCTTGCTCCTCACTGTAGTTTTCACCAGCTGATGGTACATCTGTATTCCTAGGAAACTAAGCTGCCCTTAACATCTAATTTCTCTCTGTCTCTTGCTCTGCAGGCAGTGATGTATCGTTGCTAATTTATTGAAGAATTAGCTAGGGATAAGGATCTGCGTACACTTTATGCTTTACTTCCCATCACCCACCATTAATAATGAGAGTGTCCTTTATGACCTAAGTCTTGTTTTAAGTGAATGCAAAGTATTGGCTCTTTTCTTGATGATCCATAGCCCTTGCTGCCGCATGTTGCTACCTGGAATGCTTCCAAGTGTTTTGGAGCAACGTGCTGGAATACATCACAAATGAACCAGTTTTGCTTGTCTAAGTTTTGTCTCTGGGGATTTGGGAGGGACGGCAGGGGAGGAGAGGGATGAATATTTATTAGCTTTTAATCAAAGAAAGTGCACTCTGTAACCAGACAGGCTACTGTCTGCGTCTGATCGAAGAGAGACATCAAGGTCCCTGCTTCTTTGCTATGCGGCAGTGTGTGCCCCTCCGAGCTTTGTAAATGGGTTACAAAGCACACCAAGAGAGGTCTGTCTCTGCTTGGATTTCCCTCCATCCAGATTTTCCTGGCCACGTCCACCCAGGGTTCACCTGGAGAAAGCGGTTGCTGAATGAATGGAGATCAATGGCAAAGTATGTGTGCGGTGACCCTGGGAGACGAGGTGTGTTTCGGATAATTTGTACACAGTCAGGAGGTGATTTGTACATGGATTGTGCATCTGGGGTGTTCTGGATAGCCCCTCCAAACTCTGGATATCTTGGGTAAGGATAAATAATTCATCTCAAGCAGAAAGAAGAGCAGACAAGATAAAAAAGCAGCAGAGACCTTGACCTTTGTTGCAGAGCTCTGTACCCTGAGCCAGGAGCCAGGGAAGCTACTGAGTCGTTTATGGAAGCCATTGCCAGCCTTGGTCCAGCTCCTCAGTGTGTGTGGTAGCCCCTAGTACCACAGGCTTGGCATGGTGGGGATACCTACTGGGAGCAGGATACATAGCTGGTGGGGATAACCCATCCCTTTCCATGTCAGGATAAAAGATTTGCATCCTGCTGCCCTGTGACATGGGGACTGCATGCAGATCTGCAAAGTCCTGGGCATCAGGTAGGACTCCAATGCTTGGTTCTGGCTTGGGTATGCCCACTTGAAGACCTCTATGTCATGAGAGGACAGATGCCAATGGGGAGCCCAAAATCTCTAAGTCAGTGTTCACAATACCATGCTAACCCAGGCACCAGTCATGCACCCATTCACAATGGTCTATACTGTTAAAATGTCACCACCACACTCCTTGGCACAGCTTCATCCTCACTCAGATAGTGCCTGGGGACTCTTCAAGAGCTGGCATGGGGCAGGGACCAGTCCCAGCTGTCAGCAGGGCTGAGGCCACCCTGCCTAAGGTTTGGAGGGGAGGAGAAGAGAGTTTGGTTTATAGGCCTGTGTTGTGCCATCTGGCCATAAAACTTGCCCTCTTATGTTTTTACCAGTATAGACATAGCCTCCTTGTTCAGCAAAATCCTACTCATTCCCCTCCTGACTGTAAAACCAAGGGAGTCACATATCCCACCCTCTTAGAAATGCGGCTCCCAGCTACAGGGACATCTGGCAGGAGCCCTGCCTTTGGGTTGGCAAGAGAGAAAATGGGAGAAAATCATGCTGTGGGAATCAAATGATCTCAAGTCAAGGCTAGATCACCTCAGAGACTTGTTGGGGCTGAATTTTACCCTACAAGTCTGTTGCAGGACCAGGGTCTTGGACATGTGCTGTCTATTTATGCCAAACTGCTGAGGGTTCCTGGGTGGCTCCATAGTGCTGCCATCTGAGCATCTTGCAGGTCTCCAGGGAGAGAGGGAATGACATGCCAGTACCTCTGTGTTACAAACCAGGACCTGAGGGGTTGATTGACTGGAAACGATTGGCACAACAGAGAATGAAACCCAGCTCTCCCAAATCCTAGGGCAAGCCCTAGCCAGAGATTCCTCTCACTTCTCAGATGTGGCCTCTGCTCTGCCAATATGCCTGCACATGAACCAGAGCAGGACCATAGCTATGGCTTGGCAGGCTGCTGCAGACATGGGCTGAGGGTTCTCTCTGGAGCTGGAGGTCCTGGGGATGGGAAAGAGTCACATGTGTCCTGAATACAAAAGATATGCATTTTTGGTTTTTTCTTATTTATCAAAATACACTTCTGTTAGCACTCCCTCTTTCCCCTAGGAAGTGCCCATGCTGGAGTTAAATCTTCTCTCCAGAGCAGATCAGGGACACTGATATGTCAGAGCGTCGTTCAGCTTGTGCCCAAATTGTGGACATCTGGTCTAAAGAAAGCCACACTTCTGTTTTAAAAACCAGCCACACAAACCAGACCAGGCACTTCAGTGACGATTAATGTAGCACAGCAACGCTGTCCTGGAACACTAACTCTTTTGGGCTGGCATCGGGACACACATAGGGCTGCAGATGTCCCGCAAAGACCAGGAGTGAGACAGGAGTGTCATTGCAGAGCTGAGAGTGGCAGGATCACGCATCTTGAGAGTGATCACAGAGCAGCCGTAACACAGTCTCCAGATCTGTCCTTTGCATCAGAGCGTGTTGCAGGATTGTACCCAAATCCATTCCCTGTGGGACAGGGCAGAGGGAAACCGCCTGCTTGGCATCATGAGGGCAGGGAATATCAAAGCAAATTCACAGTTAGTGCTGCACAGTAAAAGTTAAAGCAAAACTTTTAGTATCCTTGTCTTGTGAGGACGAAGCACATTGATGCTGGTGTTTGGGATAAAAGTCTGGCAGTAGGCAGTGTGTGGGGTGGTGCTGGTGCTGGGAGATGCTGGAGGAGACATCTGGCTACTCTTCAGGCAGCCCAAACAAATGACTGGGGATGGTGCCCAAGGGCCTTGCAGGAGACAGAGTCAAGCTCCTAATGCATCAAGGGCAGGTCCTGTGACCCTCACAACCCTTCTCTCTCTGCCCAGCCTAAGGATACGCTGGAGCCTCCCTGTCCTAATGGCTGTTTGAGGAACCTCTGTATGTGTCTCCTGTGTATAGGCATGCCAGACAGTCCCCTTCCCTGCAGCTTGGTGCTCACTGGCATTTCGGTCCTGCCTCAGCCTTCTCTGTTGCCTTTTCCCACCGTGGCTGTTCCTTAAAACAGTCTGTCTCCATGGTGTCTTCTGCAGAGCCACGCCACAGCTCATCCATCTCCTGCCAGCACCACTGCCTGACAGCTCGGGCTAAACAGCAGCTTCCAGCATCCTAGCAAGGTCAGAGAGAATAAGAGTTTTCTGGATCATGGACAGCCATCCTTTGCTCTTCTCTCTCCCCTTTTGCTTTTCCAATGGGATTCAGGGGCTCTGTGCTGCACTGCCAAGGCACTGATGGAGTAGAGGAATGGAAAGAGTCCAGCTGTTCACATGAACCGATGCCGCTTTTTGCAGTTTCACAAACAAAACGAGACCCAAAGTCTCCCAAGGAGGAGCTTCAGCTTTTTAAGTTTTGGGATCTGTCAGGAAGCTGCAAGGCCAATGCCATCAGTGGGTGGCATTTACTGGATTGCTCCGGCCACCGGCACAGCTTACATAGCATTCAGCTATGAAGGTTCCTTCAGACAGACTCTGCATCTTCCCATACGAGTTTGCTTCGAGCTCTGGCAGTTCTGGCTCTGTGCTGGAATTTCTGGAGCTCAGGGTTTGGGAGCAAGTGGTGTGGACACAGCAGTATTGGCGACAGGGGACGTGTCACCTGCCAGATGCCCTGTGGTGAAAGAGATGGCTCTTTTGGGAGCCTGTCCCCTGGGAGGCTGGGCTTTTTGCAGAGGTCTTGATCAAAGCACAGTGGTGTGTGTCATCCCTCTGGGCCCCGTGCCAGCTCCCCCCCCTCAGGAAAGCCCTTTGATACCTGCTGGAGATAATCAGCCTTTTAGGAGCCCTAGTCTCACTAAAAGACTTTAACCTCCCATTTTACTGGAGGGCTGAAGCTCAGGTGTGAAATGTCCAACATGGGTGCAAAGCAATTTAAGAAGGTGTTGTAAAACAGGCTGGATTTTTACTGTTGCATTTCCTTTATGCGTCCTCTGATGTACTGGTGTGGCTCAGGGGGCTTTCATTCTCTGGACCTGTTTGATAATGTTGTTCTGATTTCCAAATGCTTCAGCCAAAACCTTTTCCTGAATAAAAACTGGCTTTCCTTGGCGGTGCCTTGAGAGAAAAGAAAGTATATTTTGGTACAGTGTTTTGATTTCCTGTGTTTTTCAAGGGGTTGATTTGGACTGGGATAAACTGGTGATGCAAAACACCCGAGAATAAACCCATGCAAATGCTGCAAGATGCGGCATGCCTCAGAGAAGGATGGTTCCTCCAAGCAACCCCATGGACCACAGTGCACCCTCTGTCTCTGTAGGGCTGGATGGCATTTGAAATATAAGGCGTGTATAGGTAGATAGCAGGATGTTAATCTTGCACCGAGGATTTGCAAGACACATCCCTGCGGCGAAGAAGAGGCATCGGGTCAACCAAGGGAGGAGGGAGGCAGAGCAGAGTTAACACCTCCCTCTTCCATCTGAGACGCCTCTGCAGACAGGCTGATGTTAGACCAACAGAAGCCCACACAGGACAGCTCTGGGCAGCCCCAAACGAGCTTATCTATGGCCTGACCACCAACATTTCATCACTTGTCATCTACCCCTGTGCGAGCGCTCCTGTGGCACTGGCACAGCAGCCACAGTGGTAGCCACAGCAGGGAAATGTTAATGAAAATAATCTATCACAGGCAGGGGCAGGACTCAAGGTAGATAGATGAGGGCACTGCGAGAGAGATCATGCTTCTAAGTGTGGGAGCTGCTGGTGGAAACGTTGGCAAGAAGCCTTGTTTTCACTGCAGGGCTTTTGTCCTTGCAGCCCACACCTGGATGGAGCTAACGGGGCTTCCCAGAAATAGGGTTCAGTGGTGATGGTGGGTTTAGGCATGGACAGTCTGCTGTTTCCTATCTGAAGATCTGGGGAAAGGCTGTGCCCTTATGCATCCTTACCCAAGGGCACGGCTCATACACGAAAGATTTTGCCTCCAGTTCTCACCATTCTTCATCCCCACACACAATAAACTGGTCATTTTGGTGAAAATGCAAATGGAGCCCAGGGGTGTGCTGAGATCTACATGATGATGCCAGCAAGAGGCCTTGGTTTTTGTCTGGAAGGGTAACGGTGGAGACCTCAGAGACATGAACGACAGCCCATGGCTTTCCTTGGACATGATGTATGGTGGGATGGCTTCCTCCATTAGTGGTGACCAGTCCTGAGTCTGAGGTGACTGATCTCCTTTGCAACACTGAAAAGGTGTCAAGACCTTGTGTGCATCATCCAGTGCTACTCAGACACCCTTTATTCAGCAAAATTGAGGTGTTTTTTCATAACTGTGGGGCTGTACCTGTCTTTTCTCCACTGTCTCTGCACCTCGGTGTTGCTGGTGTCTTTCAGCAGCAGCAGAGAGGTCCTGCAGCCTCTGCAGCCCACATGTGCTTCTGGATGGACCCTGCTGACTCTGCATCCCCCTAGACAGAGGTGCAAAAGGCTGCCCAAAATCCCCATGTACTTTATCCAGCACAGTTCTTGTGGTTGAAACCATAAAGACAGCCTGGCCAGCCCCAAGACCTAAGTCTCACCAGGTTGCTAATGTCTGAGCAGATCTTATCCATAGGGAAAATACTCCTCACCTCCCAGGCTGCACGATCTTTATCCAAAGGTTCCCAGGCTCCTCACCCAGAAGTGTCTGTGTTTTCATTGCCACTTTGCAGTAGCTTTGGGGAGGTAAGTTAGTAAATTGGCATTTTTTTCCCTTTCTTCTTTTTATTCTGACAAGCAGTTGCACTTTCTTGAACTCGAAGGGGCTTTACAGGTAAAATGAGAACTTCCTTAGGAAATGTCACCTTTGATAGAATTGCTTTAGTACTTTTGAAAACAACAAGCTTGAAAACACAGGGTTTTTCCCTTCTCTTTCCTCCCTGCTTTCTTCCAAAAACAGGTGGGCATGAGGGGGAGGAGGATGGAACATTTTCAGTTCTAATTTTCTCACCAAAAAATAGAAAGAAAAAATTAACACATTGCCAAGAAAAAATGCTTTTTTTTGGGGGGGTTGTTTTATTTTGTTCAGGGGTTTTTTTTTCTTTTTTTTTTTTTTCCATGGAAAAAGACCATCTTTTTTAAAACAGCTTCAGTTGCAGTTATTCTATAATTATATCCCAAAGTCTGGGAACTAGGGCAGAGGAGGCAGCGAGCAGAGGGAGCACTACGGCGCAGGCAACGCATGCAACGACCGCGTCGCTGGAGTTTGCAACTGTCCTGTCCATGGGGCTCGCTCCAGGGGAGCACTGGTTCTTTGTTTTTTTAAGTATCCATCAGGTTTTTTGCTATTTTGCTGAAAGATGTAAAGAAAGTGGGGAGGGGGAGCCGTGGGGGAAATCATCTAGCTGCCATTAGGATGAACTATCTAATTAGACTGTGCAAAAACACTTGCCTCCTGAAGGGAGGATGAATTAAATGACCTGCAGCCGAGGGTGATTCATTTGTGCTTTGCACTTGCATTTCCCCTCTCGTGACATGAATCATTTAGCCACCAGCACGTGCAGGGAGGAGGACAGAGCTCTGCCACCAGCCCGTGGGACCACTTTGCAGGACTCAGACCCCAAAGCACCATGAGCTACCAGCCAGGTTCACTATCCTTTAGCAAGCAAGAGGTTCATATGAGCTGCAGCTCTCTTGGAGGCTTCCCATGGTTTTTTGCCCTTGTGGAGGGAGTATCATGCATCTTGTGAGGTTCCTGCTCCAATTGAAATGTCTCCTGAGCAGTTTGTGTCTCTCACCCAGGAGGTTTCTCTGCTGGTTGCCGGTGCATCTGGGCTTATGTTGCTGGTGCAGAGATGGAGCCTAACTCCTCTCCCTGCCCACCCACACTCACAAAGCTGGTAGCAATGAAATACCTTTGAGGATTTGTAGTCAAACAGCCAAAATTGCTGTATGGTTTTGAAGTTCTTGGAAAAGTCAGGACTAATATGCACACAGACAGACACTACAGTAACAAAAGCTTCATTCCCCCAGGGTACCATGCTGAAACAGTTCCTAATGCTTAAATGAAGCCTCCACAAAGGTCTTAGAGATAGCTTTAATGAAGTGTACCCTGACATGACTTCCCAAGGTAGAAATTACAAGCCACATTGTCATCCACCAAGTGCCTCCACCAAGTAAGGTTGGAGGTAGGAGCAGAGAGGTGCCCTGAGCTCTTTGCAGCACTCAGCCCTTTCCCTGGCCCTGTGAGGGTTTCTCAAGGCAGGAGAGATGGCTCTAGTGTCCAGGTTGTTCCTTCAAACGCAGACAGTCCCCTGACCATAGATTTTGACTCAGAGGAAAAACCTAACCTGCTTCCTCTCCAGGGCTGAGGTGAGCACCGACCACGGACCTCCATAAGCTGCAACAGGCAAAAACGTGTCTGCATGGGAATGGCTGCTGTAACCCTGCGTGGAAAATTAATCACTCTCTAGAGGAGGGGACAGTTTAAAAGGGAAAGGTTCTTTGCTGTCTGCTGGGGCTGAGGCTCACTTGTACCATTTCAAACCAGGGATCTGGTAAGGATGGGTGGGTGGGGAGAGACTGCTCTGCAGAAAATCTTAGCATCAACCTTTAGGATACTCAAACCACGATGAAAACAACAAAGGTCAGCGCCTTAGAAATCTTCATCTACCCTCTCTCCTTCCTGCTGTGGAAGTGCAAACCTGCAATCATTGGTTTGACCAGGTCACATTTGGGGTCCTGTTCAACCTTGGCTCAGGTCCTCTCCTTTAGCTGGAAAATTTTCTCTATTTTGAAAATGCTACTGTTTCTGAGAAGAACCTGTTCTGCTGGTGAGTGGTGCCTGCAGCTTGGGCCATCATGCTAAAAGCAGGCTGGTCTTCTACCAAGGCTCTCCTCACAGCCTTGACCAGCTGCCTTCATATGATAGCAAAAAAACCCCAAACCAGTTAGGAAGGACACAGGGATGCGACTGATATCAAAGACATAGTCCATCACGGGAGAAATTTGAAATATCTCACCACCAGAGCTGGACAAATGAAGCTTTTGTGTCTTTTGTTAACTTTCCTTTGTTGTTGTTGTTGAAAAAATACCTATGGCAGATGAAATGACAGGTTTCTGAAATATCCCACCGGCCGTTTCTATGTCTTTTAAATCAAACTTCAGAATGGACTTGCCCTTCATGCTCAAAGGAAGCAAGGGCAAAATTCCCTGTTTTTTAAGGGAATTTTTCCTCTTCCCTCTCATGCCCTGAGCAGCTGGGCAAAACAGGGTTTTCCTCTGCATTCTCACTGAAGTTCCTCCAGTTTGCATGAGAGATTTAAATATCCGTGGGAGCATGGACACTGGCCTGGACAACGATATGAAGGGTGCTCAACTGCTGGGCTCCATTTCACTGGCCCAGAGGGACATTTTGTGGTTACAGAAGGGCAAGTGCTTCCCTCACCGTGGCAATGAGCCTGGCTGAGAGGTTGAAGCTTTAGGGTGACGAATGGCAGTTCCTAGGTATGACTTAAAGGGATTTCTCAATTTTTAAGAGCCTTCCTGATTACATGCTGACATTTCCATTTCTGTTGTAAGAGAAGTGTGAGTTCAGCCCCGGCGTACAAGGAATGAGAGTGGACCTCAGGCTTTGACCTGCAGGCAATGCTGACACCAGGTGAGTGATGGGGACAGTAACTCGGAGAGGCAGACGGCATTCGGCATGAAACCAACTCCCCTCCCTCTATCTGCCTACCTCCAACCTGCCTGGCTCAAACCAGACAGCAGTTAAGTGCTCCAGATGGGGCCCTGCTAGCATAGTGGGCTTAGCTTGGCTGGCTTCAGCCTGCCCCTTTCTTCTAACTCAACCGACCTTACCAAGCAGCCACCGAAGCGATGTTTGAACATCAAAGGTCTTCATTAAAACCTGTCAACCGCGGGGCTGCGCTTCCCCGTCAGGCGTCGATGTATAACAAGGAACACCAGGGGACCCCCAGCCTGCAGTGGGAGATCAGCCTGGCCTGGGGGGTGGGGAGGGGAACTATTCATGTCATGCCTCTTTCAATTTAGGATGTGCTCTTGGAGTCAGCGAGGTGGAAGGGGGGCTCGTACCAAGGCTGCGAGGCGGGTGCTGCAGCTGCAGGACTCTTGTACTGGCAAAATGGGAGCTGCTGGATGAAACAGCCCCCAAGAGTGACAAGGCAGCCTTTTCCCCCCTAGCCTGGTGGCATGTCCCCAGATGGGGAAGTGGTCTTCTGCCTTTGTCAGCTCTGCTTAGATCAGTCATGTCTCATTGGGTCCTCTGACGGATGGGAACAGGCATGACCCATCGCAACAGCTCCCCGTCAGCCCTGTCGTGCATCTGCAGAGGTTTTGTTTCAGGAGGTCACATGCTGAGCTCTCTCCTGCGCTGAGATGCAGGAGGCTTGTCTTCCTCTCAGGAAGGCTTCCCCCTCAGGAAGGAATAATGTAAGATATTTCCCAAGCAGCTGGTTGCCTCAGCACCTTGCACCAAGCACTGGGTGAAGGAACGGTGGCAGCACCATCCCTCTCTCTCCTTGCTAGTGTTTCAGGACCAACGTTACAGTGCAAAGTTACTGCAAATGCCATTGTAGGTGTTATCGTAGATCTTCGCTCTCTACATGTTTGTAGGCAGGAAGAAAGGTGGACAAGGGCTGGAAACCTCTCTTGGAGCTTCTAAAGTGCCTGGAGGCACTGTGAGGATCCAGCCTAGGGGCTTTGGAGCCCTAGTAGTGAAAGCCATGTCTACTGTGAACTCGACAGCAGTTTTCCCTCTTTCAGCTGGTGTCTACAAACAGTATGTGGCATGGTGGACCCATCCAGGTACTGTTCACAGGGCTGATTCCTGTAGAAGCTGCTATTTCCAGCACTGTGGCAGAGGTGGGTCAGCACTGTCTGTGAGCATGGAGAAGGTCATGAGCAGTTTAAGGACAGTCCCTACACAGGGATGAATCACCTGCTTGGCAGCAGGCTGTGCTGGCATGGGGACAGCTGGGTATGGGATCTGAGTGTCTGGATTGTTCCACGCTGAGAAGGAGCCGAAATTGGGTTTTCCTGCTTGTATGTTTAATTGAGAAAGATGCACTCTTCACGTGCTGCCTCCATGCACACACACTCCTTGCAACAGGTCTGCAGTGCCAGATTCTGATTTAGATATATATCCAGAAGAATCCTGGCTTTAATGCAGGTCTCTTTTTTTCCTTCCTTGCTAGAGGAAACACTTTTGACTGCGAGGCAAGTAATGTACCATGTTACAGCCACAATAATGTTTAATGGTTGTGTCCTGTGGCTGAGGTTAATGACTACTTAGGGAAGCTTTTACACTAAGGAATAAAATAAAATAAAATAAAATAAAGCTCACGAGGAGCAGGAAAGGGGCTAATGGCTGTTGCTGGCAGTTGTGGGCCAAGACCCTCAGTCCTAAGGAGGTGGATGTTGTAAAACCCAAACCAACAGACACTTTTCAGGACATTGGCTTTGCTAAATCTCTGGGAGGGTGAACAAGATCTTGTGGCCATGAGCTAGGACCCTGCTGCAGATAAGTGAGCATCTTCTCCTGCAGACATCCCTGGATGCATTTGTTTGGTATCCTATGGGCCCACACAGGCTCTTGCACCCATACTTTGAGCCTGAGCTCAAACCAGGCCACCCCAAATGCCGTGCAAGGATGCTAGCCCAGCCACCCTTGGTAGGTCACACACCTTCAGCAAGGCTCGGTGAGCTCAGGTCATGCAAGCTTGTTGAAATGTCATCTGTGTCTGTGGCCATTAATGCTGGGCCATACAAAGAGACCCTCTTTGCTTAAGCAGCTGGCTCCAGACCAGCCCTGCACCAGGACATTTTTATAAAGCCTCACCCTCTCTGAAGTCCTGTTTCCCAGCTGAATTGTCAGCGTTTTGTAATGGGGCTCCATTTGTCTTTCTGTTGGTTGTATGCTCGTCTGCCCCTGCTCCCTTTTTTACAGTTGTTACTGAAGTTTTATTTCCCCCATTCCTTTATTTTTAATGATTTGCTGCATAAAAAAAAAAGGGTCCCACTGTGCTCATATGAGTAATAAATGAGAGCCAAGGGAGAAGCAGGGCTGGTCTGCACACCCAGGTCTCTCCTTTCCCAAGCTCAGAGCTGTGCTTGATGGGCCAGCTGTGGCACACAGCTCTCTGAGCTGCTGCCAGATGTGCCAACCCCTTCATCGCTCCTTGCTCAGCCATGACAGACACAGAATTGGTCCCCAGTGTGGGAAGGAAGGGCTGGCATGGCACTAGTACCTTGCAGAGACTGAGAAAGGAGGGCAGGCTTCGAGGGTGTGAAGTCTTGGCCAGGTAAACAGTGCTCTGCACCCTCTCTCAGAGGCTCTGAATCAGCATCCATCCCTGCCACTGGTGACCAGGTGACCACATGTGGCTCACCAGGCAAGCACACACCTTGCCCACAGTCCTGCTCAGCAGTGTCTTTGATGTTGTCCCACAAGGGCAACCACCTCAGGGTTAGCAGAAGAAACAACACCAAGCCTAAACTGGTGCTATAAGCATCACTCTGTGCCATAGCCTCTGAGAGCCTTTCCTGAAAGTCATCTGGAAGTTAAAACCTCTTTTTTCATACCTAGCACCTCATCCGTGAGTGCCAGCACTGAGCTGAATTAGCCCTCAGCATCCAGAGTATGGTCAAGACGCCTTGATATCTCCAGTGCACCACTTAGCTTAAGCTGAAATACAAAACCTGGAGGGAAAAAAAAATACTTTGAAAGCATGACACACGACCTCATCTGCTTTTCTGTAAGGCTTTTGTGTGATGAGCCTCAAAGGGAGGAATTGGGGACTAGATAAGGCTGCCTCGCTGGTGTTTAGAGCGCAGAGCTGTTTCGTTACCGCTCCCTGCTTACAGTGGCTTCTTGACCCTCTTTGGGATATATTTATTGCTGCTGGTTGTAACTTGGCCATGCATTGTGTAGTCTGTGGGATAAAAATAGCTGCAGTGCCTATTTCTGTCAGAGTAGAGCGCACCAAACCTTTGTTTACCCGTTGCCTTTGGTTTAAATATAGCAGGAGGCTGAGTGCTGGAAAGCAGAGGGAAGCCGTGTGACGTTAAATCCACCTGGCTAATTTTAGATTGCGCTCTGCACAACGCCGCCGGCAGAGAGGTAGATGGAAATGTGTGGGTCTGCAAAAGTATCTCTTTGGGGGAAGAAGAGGCAGCTTCAGTGCACGCTCTTACTAAAGCTGTCGCCTTTGGGCAGCGTCTGCCTGGACAAAGCTGGTGTCCCAAAGCTGCCGTTTGCCTTTAGCAATGCCTTTCAAAACCCAGCATCAGCCCCGTCTCCTAGACAGGGTGGTGGGAAGTGTGTGTTGCAGGGGTCCATGCTTTGTCAGATGGGGTGGTTGTAAGCCTGAGCTTTTCAGATGGCTGTGGGAAGGGAGTGTTCCTCTCCTTTTTCCTTTTAATCCCTAGCTCCTGGAGTCTTGAGATTTTGGAGGACTATCAGCTTGCCTGTTTTGTGTAATGTATATTTTAAGAAAATTCACAGCCTTGCTGTCTGTGGGAAAAGCTTGGAAATATGACTCTGAAGGTTTAGAAATCAGATGCAAAAGAAGGAATCAAATACGAATCTCAGTTTATTTTAGCCAGCGTTCCCATGAAATCAAGCCCCATGTGATCACGACCCCTGGTCTCTCCCCTTAAGGTCTGGCTCACAGCAGGGATGGCATAAGAAATAACTTCACCCAGCAGTGGCAGAGAGCTGCTGGGACTCAGAAGAAATGGTTTCTGATGGGTAAACCTGCAAGACATAACATATTCCTGCCTCAGTTTCCCCACCTGCACAGCAGATGGACTGTTTCCTTTCCCAAAAGGCTGCACTGAGACTTCAAACGGGCTATAAATGTCTTGAGACAAGGAAAAAGTTTCCAGCTCCGATCTCTTTTCCTGATCTCCACTGTTTCTTACTCTGCAGTCTTTGTAGGTGCTCAAGTTGTCATCGTGTTTTGATGAGGAGCTGTTGAAATACAAAGCACTGGGAGCCAGCAGCAATTACATCAGTTTCATTAGGAAGGTGATTTATCTTGTGTAATTTCTAATGCCACTCACATGCATTTGCTATTATCAACCCTCCAGGGCTCCCACCCAAGCCCCAGCATGGCAGGACACCCCAGCTGATGCCGAGAGCTGTGTTCGACCCTGTTTGTCCAGTCAGATGGTACCAGCAAGCTCTGCAGCACCGGTCGGCTTGTTCTCATCCACTCAGGTCAATGACCACCACTTGTTAAAGGGAGGTAGCTATTTCCAGTGTTTGGCACTCAGGTATATAAAATATGTTGAAATTAAGGCCAGGTGCTCAGTTAAGGTAGATCAGCATAGGCTGGCTCGCTTTGGTGGGAGGGTCTCATTTACACCACTGGAAGAACTGGCCCATTTCCTGTAGTTTTCTATTTTAGGAGAGCTTTGATGTACTGTTCCTATTTATTTAATTATTTATTTTATTGTAGCACAGCCATATTTACTTGAATCCAGGGTAATCTCATGTCAGAAATAACTGTCTGTTCTGAGTTGTTTCAGAGAAACAAATAAACTTTTAAAGCTGTTTCAATGGATCTTTTCAATTTGACTTGATGTTTGCGTCACATCCAGTTCCTGTGCGACACTCTTTGTGCTTAAAAAAATCCCTATTTATGAAACCTTTTTCAGGCTGTTCCTCACCCTTGATATAGCAATCCTGGGTGAGACCACGGAGGCCTTTAACATGGCTTTTATTTTCTTTTTCACAGGATCATCATGGTTGGAAGGAACCTCTGAGATCACTGAGTCCAGCCATACACATACAACAAACCCCTACACTCTTGGCCACTAGAGCATGCCCTGAAGTGCCACATCTACACATTTCTTAAATACCTCCAGGGATGGTGACTCCACCACCTCCCTGGGCAGGCCCTTCCAGTGCCTGACCACTCTTACAGTAAAGTAATTCTTCCTAACATCTTATCTGAACCGCCCCTACTGCAACTTCAGACCGTTTCCTCTGGTCCCATCATTATTCACTTTGGAGAAGAGGCCAGCACCCACCTCTCTACAATCTCCTTTCAGCCTCCTCTTCTCCAGACTAAACGTGTCAGTATCTTCCAGTCAGTGTATGTGTCTGTTGTGTCTGTGTGTTTCTTATTGTTTGGTTTGCTTCTTTTGTTGTTTTGGTTTTTTTTTCCTGGTCTCCACCCATCCAGCTGAAGCTGAACCATCAGAGGTGCAAATATCCTGAAACCTCAGTATCTGAATGTGGTTTGAACCTTTTTATTTTCCCAGTTAAGTAATGCTATTGCATATTTGAAATAGAAAACATCTCAGTAACAGCAACACGTCCATTTGGAAGAAGCTACTCCCTGTTTTGCAGCACAAACCATGCTCCCTGAGCACCAGCTGATTTGCTCTTTGCTACCTCAGAACCCCATCACCCCACAGGGACACACTGGGCAATTCAAGTAACTTCTTCTTCGCAAGCAAATCAAAGGCATCCCTCACATTTCCAAAACCTGGTAGAACAGAGGCAAAAAAACCCCAAAACCCATATGGCTTTTGGCTAAAAATGGCTTTTGCAGGGCGGCATCAGGCGGTTGGCCCTAATTCATCCCTGAGTGCTATCCATCACATCAGCTGGCTGTTATTAATGAGGATGTGTGAGTGCAGCAGCAGCAGGGACAAGCTGGGAGGGTCTCCCCCTCTCCCTGGTGCAGGGCTGTGGAGCAGCCATCTGTCTTGCAGCTGCCATCCCCTCTGTGCTGCCACTCTGCCAGGCTCCCCCCTGCCCCGCTGCATCCCTCCTGCTGCTCCTCCAGCCACATCTGCGCCCCATGCTTTGTGGATTTTAAAGAGGCCCCACGCTCTGAGCCGCTTGTTAAAGGTTTTTCAAGGGATGGAGGGGCCATTCTGGTGGGTTGAGTGAGAGCTGGGCAGCTACAGATGCAGTCAGGACACATGGGAAACAGACATGTGGAGTGTAGGATGGGTTGGAGGCATCCTGCTTGGTGAGGCTGAAGGACTTTGAGAAGATGCTCGGAGGAGGATAAATCCTGCAGCAGCACATGTCAGTGACACCGCACACACTCTTGCAAACTACTGACCACAAGGCAAAGCCAAGAGAAATGTCTCTTTAAGGACAGAGCTGTACCTCACGGTGCAGCCTGTCTCTGGAAAGCAGCATCTTCTTGTAGAATCATAGAATCATTGAATGAGTAGAAGTGACCTTAAGTTCATTTAGTTCCACCCCACCCTGCCATGGGCAGAAACCCCTACCACTAGACCAGGTTTCTCGAAGTCCCATCCAACGTGGCCTTCTGTGCTCTCACTCTATGATGGCAGAGGGGATTTGACTGGGGACAGCACCTGCTTTAGCGTCACTGGAACTGGTGGAGCAAGACTTTCTGTACTTTTTGAGTGTTTGGAGGAGAAACCTTCTGCCTTTCTTCTTCAGTGCTGAGGGCAAGTACCCAAAAGGACACTTCAGGGTTCTGCTGGTGGGTTTGTGGGGGTCTCTTCTTCTCAAAGAAGCATCACTAAACACCTGGGTGAGCAAGGACTGGTAATGGCATGGCACTGTCTGTGCTGCCTCTGCTGAGATCATTTCCCAAACAAAGCTGGTAGGTGGGACTGAAAAGAGCAGGGCAGGGGCTGAGGATGTCTCCTGTCCTCCTTGCAGGGAGGAAGCCCACTGAAACTGGGTGGATTGAGGAATAAAAGGAGTTTTTTCCCTCCTAAGATAAAATAAATGTAATGAAAATAAAGACTAAAGAGAAATATAGGCAGAACCCAAAGTAAATGACTTTGGAAAGGGTTTAATGAGACTAGCACTCTCTTCTGATCCACTTTAGTAAGATAAGAAGATTTTAGCTTGTGATGGTCAAGGGTCAACTCGGGAGTTAATGCAGATTTTGAGACAGAAGTCAGGAGTTCTGCAAATTCAAATCTGTCCGCGCTAGTCCCGCATTGTGGCAGAGCAATTTACTGATGGATGCATCTTCAGCAAAACCTACTTGCTAATGAAACTGCTTGGTTCATGGACAAAAATATCAATGAACAAGGGGAAATGGAAAGCTTTTCTGTCCCCTGCGCAGACACCATAAAATTAAAGCTCTTTGATTGACTGCCTGAATGGAAGCTGGCAGTAACTAAAAGGGGTGGGCTAGATGGGCCATCCATATCCGCTCCCCCCAACCCTATTTACTGTCATTCTGAAAAATGCGCTGAGCAAAAACTCCTGCTGTTGTGAAAAACATAGCTTCATCATCCTCATCCCCTGAGTCTTCCCCGACCCTGCGTCAGAGCTGTGAACACCGGATACAAAGCCTGTTATTTGGGACATGAGGACAGATACACTCATACTGGCCTCCAGCTAAGGATGGTTGGCCCATGTGGGTTGGCCACCCAGGGGTCTTCCTGGTACTTGTGTGAGACGCCTGCCCTGCCAGCAAGGCTAAACTGGGCACATGTGAGTGTACTAGTTGGGTAGATCTTCACAACCAGTTCCTTGGCATACCAGATCTGTTGGGAGTAGCACCGGTTCCAGGTATGGCGAAGCCACGTGCTTTGCCAGTGTCAAAGATGATGTATCTCTGCTGCTTCCACCATGCACAACAAATTTGAGAACATCCACATAATGCAGTGCTGAGCTGGGCAGGTATCACCTTGTTACAATAGCAGCAATGATGAGTCTTGGTAGGGCAGCCTAAGGGTTCTGTGATGCTTGCGGGGCACATCAGGCCTGCATGTGGTTGGGATTCATCCCTCCCAGTTCAAACTGCCCACCACACTGGTGTCAAGGCTTCATCACTCACATCAGCATATTTGTGAGCTACAAGATTTTTAAATTATTTTTATCAGAGTTAGGTTGATGATTGGACTAGATGATCTTAACTGTCCCTTCCAAACAAGACAATTCTATGATTCTATGGTCCTCCTGCTTTGCAAACACAGCCACATACCTGCAAGGAACTTGAGTTTTCCCGAGGCTTTCCAAGTAGTTGTCTTGACTATTGCCAAGAACTGAAGGAGTGCTAAGTGAAAAGAAGCTTTCCTTTTTTCAGTCTTTCCCCTATTAAACAGTTAGATCTCCTGCCAAATTATCCCGTGACATATGAACTTGCAGATAAATGCATTTGTGAAGCAGCGATACACAGGACATGGCTGTGGGTGATGCTGAGAGCTAGCATCTGACCACTGTGGCCCAGGTACAGGCAAGCCAGAGGGAAAAGATGGTTGCAATCTGTAGCAGCTGTTGAAGTGCATTTGGGGAGCTGAAGGACAAGGGCCAACTTCCATTCCGAGGAAATAATAGAAGTTTAATCTGAACTAGTGAACACGTTCATACTTTGGCAGAACAACGATATCTGTAAATGCCCAGCATCTGTAAATCTACTGCTTTTGATGTCAAAGGAATTTCATGTGTATTGCAAAGTAAAATATGACTAAATTATGACCTATTGGAACCTTCTCTGATGACTGCCGGAGTGCTGGCAGGTGATAAAAAGGGTTGCTGAGCTTTTTTGCTCAAGTTGGATTCCAAAAGATATAAAAGAAGTGATTTAATTAATTGGCTATAGAACAAGGTTCAGAGGTTGTCTAGAGCAAGTTGTGTGATAGGTTGCTATTAGGGCTTTTGTGGTGATGCAGCCAATGCAGATAAACCTGTGATTTTCCGGAAGTGTTTAAGCATTTCCCACACTGGGTTGATGGTACAGTTAGCAGAAGTTCTGGCCTTTAACCACATGCATGTCAGCCAAGGATTTCCTACAGCTTGACTTATTCAACCAGCTCTCTCTTGGTATTCCAGATCAGACTGTCCTTCACAGCTATTCAGTGTCATATCTGAAAGGCTCTCAGAAGTGAGACCTTCCCAAACCTCAATATATGCAGCTTCTTTTGGGCTGAAGCACACAAGAGAGGAAACCATCCACGATACATTGACTCGTCCCCTCTGCAGAGTGAGTGCACGGGTGTTCCTGATCCAAGTTGCAGCACTTTACTAGGCTGCAAATGACTACGTGATGGAAAGGCACTGGGGATTAAGAATTTTCCTGACTGGCTCAGGAAGAAGAGCCCTGAAGGCCTAACTCTCCGCCCTGCTAGATGATGAAGTTCTCTTTGAAGGGCAGAATCAACCCTTGGGTTGGGTCAGCTGGTGTTGCCTGCTGTCTACAGTAGTGCTGGGCATGGGGTGGGTTGCTATGAAGAGACTCTTTTTTCATTAGGAAATGACCATTTTCAGTGTCAAAACCTTGGGTCCCAAGTCCCACCAACTTCGGGAGCAGGGTAGGAATCACAGCTGGAGGGAAAGGTTCCTCCCTTTCCCTTGTTGGGATGCAATAAGTGTGTCAGTGCTGAAAGCAGTCTCCTTTCCAGCTGTAGGTGCTGGGATCAAACCTCCTGTCTCTCTCAGAGCAGTGACACGAATGTCAGCCTTCACTCGTCTCAGGAGAGTTTCCTTAGCGTGTAACCGCTGGGTGGTTCTGGGTTTTGCCCAAAATTTTAAAAGCCAGTGGATTCCTTCTGATGCTGGATGGAAAAATTCTTCACATGTCTAAACCTTTCTCAGAAGGGGAAAAAACATCTCAAGCATCTGGGACAGGACTTTTTTTTTATTATTATATTATTTCAAGCCAAGATAATGTCTGGCATTACATATAATGCTGATTGACCAGAGAAGAAAATCAGTTGCTTAGAGTGTGCAATGCAGAAAAATTCTAACAATGCATGAGAAATCTCGTAATAATAGACCTGCTTGAGAATTTGAGTGGCATGAAATGTGAAGTGTACTGTTACTTTAATTGTATTTTTATGCAGACATACTCAATTCCTATTAGTGACAGAGTTGTGTTTGCATTTGGCCAGAGGCAAAGAATTACTAGTGGACAGTTTAATCAGGATGGAAGAAGGAAAATAAAATTAATGTAGCATGTGCTAGGCTCAGACATTTGTGTTGGAAGAATTTTCACATCTTTATTGTGTGAAGCTTGGTCCTGTTTATTTTCAAAACCTGAAAATGAGGGTTGAATGGTTTCAGACTGGAGTTACTGTTGCCAGTCATTGAGTTCAAGTTTTGAGGTTAGTAAATGAATCACTCTAGTTTGCCTAAAAGTCTTTGTTGGTAGTTAGTGGTTAAAAATCAAGAGCTGAAGATGTTGCTGCTTTACTCCTTTGTAAATCCACCCGTCCGTTATTTATATAATGACTGCTTTGAAGCCAAATGCAGATGGGGATCCTGCTGGGCTGGATAGCCCATAAATACCTTTAGGTATTTAGTAAACGCCCTGAAATATTTCATACTTGCACAAGATGGAGCAAAAAGTGGAATCAACTTGTCCATGACCTGCCAGTGGGGCTGACTGAACCAGGTGTTTGCAGCTGTATGGTTGCAGCTGTGGTCACTGAGATGAGCCATGGTCCCTGGGGAAGGTGATTTCTTCTGCCTTCCAACAGACACCTGAGGTGGATGAGTTGCCCTGTAGTGGTGTCTACTTCTCTGTGAGGAGAGATTACAAAGACTACAAAGATGGGTTGAAGGCTGAAAACGACCTTCCATGTGTTTGAAGTGGGTAGAGAAGAATCCCACCTAGTCTCCTGACACCTCAAGCAATGGCTGCATTATTGGAACAGCTCTTTCTGTGATGCTTATCCACCCTGACCCCTGCTTGATACCGACTGCAGTGACATTGATAATGCTGTCAGTGCAGTATTTTCTGAAAACACTAAATTGCCTGAAAAAATCCTAGCTGAAATTAAGGGAAAACTGTAGAAACTTATGCTGGCAAGTGATAGAATTTGTGTTTATATTTCTATCTGCTCTGGCTTCCCTACAAGAATCCTGCTCTGACGTGATCAATCTGACAGGAGGAATTTTCTTTGCTTGGCCTCCATTTATTTTACCTTTTAATGCTGAGTCTGTTTAGTCAGGAAGGACTTGCTTCCAGCCTGCACAGTCAATGAACGATTCATCTTGTCCAAGAGCAAATTAAGCAGAGTGAATAATTAAATGGAAGCACTCGACCAATATTTCTCAGAGCTCTCTTAAACGATTCCCTGCAGTCTCCTTGCATCCTCCCCCATCTTTACCCCCAGATGGCTTCAACCCATCTATTCAGCCCTGCTATGTCCGGTGTCAACCCCAGCCTGTGCCAACACTGGCCAAAGGTTATTGCCATCTGGGTGGTCAATGTGAAAGGGTTGGTGGTCTAGCTCCTGTTCCAACGGGAAAATCTTCTAGACCACAAACATCCCACTCCATTCAGCCACTATTAATAAGACCTCCTTGCTGGGAACGAGATTGGGATTGATTGGGCAGAGTGATTAAGCTTGCTAGAGGAGATGCTGCCCTTCGGTGAGAGGCAGAGCTCCCCCTTCCAGCACTGTCGGTCTGGCTGCTTTCCCTGCAAGAGCAGGGGAGGTTAAAGGGAAATGTTAAATGAGGATTTTAAGTCAATTGGTTGCATCAGGAGGCTTCACAGAAGGATGCTCATCCCTTTTTGGGTGAATGTGGGGGATCAATGTGATGAGTTGTGCAGACTGGGAGATGCAGAGGGTGTTGGTCTTACATGGTAAGCACTGTTCACTGAGGACAGGCTGAGCATGAACGGAAGTCAGCCGTCCCAGTGAAATTTCTTTAGGGGCTTCACAGGCTCAACAAGCAACATAAGTGTCTGCATGCACAAAGAGCCGTGTCCCTCCTCGCTGTTCCTTTGAGCTGCTCTCCTTGGCAGTGCAGAGCTGCGAGGAGGCAGAGCACAATGAGTTCATTAAGTCCTCAGTGAAGGGACTCCCAACTTCAGTTACCCTGGAGGCAACAAATTCAAAGACCTAACTGGGGTCTGAGATGCAAAGAGCTGAGACCATCTGAGGCCACCTGGCACCACCATGTCAGCTTAGGGTAGAACATGATGAGAAAGCTTGCTGGGTGATCTTGAAGGTGTCTTGAGAGGTGGAGTGTACCCTGACAGCAATTGTTGATTTAGTTTGAGAAAGATTTGGGAAAGTGATGACACCAGTAAAAGATGAAGGAGAGGGAGACTTCTTCACCAGTAAACCATGCATGGAGTTCTTCAGTTGCTAGAGTTGGTTGAGAATTTTTTTAGACAAATGTATTTTCAGCAGAAAATGCTGATCTGGCAAAAAAAACACACCACTTTTCGTGGGATTGACCCAGTCTTGGAAATTGTTTTAGGGAAAGGTAGGAGTATCCTCAGATTCCCATACCCCTGGCCAGGTTATCATTTACCAAAAAGTCAGTGCCAAAGAACATGTAAATTCCAGGATCAAGTCACAATTTCAAATGGACATTTGAATACCAAATGGGGGACCTCTGGTAGAAAAATTAAGAGGCAGAACTGTTTCAGGACAGACAAAATCTCTGTTCATTATTTGTTCTGGACACACCAGCAGCAAGGACTTGAGCCCCCAGCTTCTTGCAGCAGGGTAAAATCATCCTACCATCATGGTGGGGCTTGGCCAAAGATGATCACTTCACTTCCATCTTACCAGAAAATCTTCATTAAGTTCTGGGCTTTGTCTCACTGAGGAACGGGGAAGCTTTGAAAATCACAGGAAGTTTTAATGGAACTCAGAAGCCTCTTCCTGCCAAGCTGCACCACATTTCCACCACATCATAATAAGCACATTTGAGAGAAGGAGGAGGGAAAATCAAGATTTTCCCACAACACCGTTGCTGTCAGGCGATTTTTCACCGCTGTGGATGTCACTTTGACACAATTCCTGAGCTGAAAAAGGCCCAGCAGAGTGAACAATATCCCAGTTGAGAAGATAAGGAACTGCAGGACATTACCCAGAGAGATATAAATTGTAGTAATCTATTTGTTCTCTTGCCCATGGGGTCCTTGTAGTAAACAGGGAGTGCTGGGAAGCGGGTAAATTCTGACACATCATTTCTCATTGTTCCCAAGGGATGGTGAACAATCCTAGTGCTGGCAAGCAAGACAGGCAGTAAATGTTTCCTAGAATACAAACAGTGGGAGCTAGTACATAAAGGCTGCAAAATCGCTGTCAAAATGTAATCAGCTGCAAAAAAGCAAAAGCAGAAACCAAGCCAGGGCCATGTAGTCACAGCTGTAACACCCTAAAGAAGAGTGAAGAATGAATATAATGAGCACCAGTGGGGAAGAGAAACTTGCCCCTTAACGGAGGTGAGGAAGTTCTGTAATAGGAGCATATAATGTGGGATGCAGGGACACAGAGGAGAGCTTTCCAGAGGTCTGTCACGCAGCTTCGTGTCTGATGCAAATCAGAGGTGTAACTCTGTCTGTGACTCAGTTTATTGAGTCTGATAATGCTCTGTGCCTGGTCTTTGTGCTTTAAAGAACTCCTGCTTGCAGATGAGGGTTAATTTTCAAAAAGTGCTATTTACATGCAGTGATGTAAGACCCGGAATGGAGCCATATTCCAGTGTCACTTCCAAGTTGTTGGACTTTCACATTTCCAAGCACTGACAGCTTTTGATGAAAAAAGCACATTAAGCTGTCAGCCCTAGAGCTGGCCTCAGGGCTTGCTGAACAAGGCACACTATGGTCCCAGGCCTGGCTGAGATAACCACTGACATGCAGACATCACACCTGAGCTCCAAACAGCAACCCAAGCCAGCTTCCTAGAGTTCACAGAGAACTACACGCCACCTAGACGTCACCCTGAGTCAAAGAGTCAGGGGGCTTAGATGAAGACGGCTTAATTCCTCCTGGACTTTTCACCCCTTGTCACAGGTGGGAAGTACTCACTGACCTTGGACAACTTGTGGACATAGCAGAATGTTCACAACGCTGACAAGGACACTGACAGCTCTGGACAGCATCCTCCAAAAGAGTCCTACTAAGAGGACAGAAGGTTACTAACCTGTGAGGTTCAAAATGAATGCAGAGTACAGAGAGATGAAAGTGAGAAGAAAGAAACCACCTGGAGATGAGAACTTATACCCTCCTGGCCCAGACCCATACTGCTCAGCTGTTTTTCTGCCTTTCTCCCTGGCCCACCACCCTGCTTTGCTTCTCTACCCCAAGCATAACCCAGAACTGGCGTCTGCCAAGTGCAGTTTGCACCTTGATTGATTTTTGACTGAGCTTGAGGTGGGAGAACTTGTTTTCTGGCCCTTTGCTTGACTTTTCTGTTTCCCTGTGGCAGTCAGTGGCGTCACATTATTCTATGACCTTCTGAGGGACGAGCCAGGAAATATCTTCCTGGCTAAATAACGAATCTAAAAATCAATTTGTGGAGAGGTTGGAAAGCAATGAGCATACAAATTAACCAGTGGATGAGTAATACATTTACATCTTGTAGATCCAGTTAACTTCAGAGCAGGCACAATTTATGACCTACTGAAGTCCAAATATGAGGCTTAAAGAAATTACTGGGAGGAGAATTATTGGGTTGGATACTAGACATCATTCCAACCTTCATTAACATTTTCATGTGCTCTTTAAAGTTTCTCCGCAGCAGTACCCATTTCCAAGGCTGGGAAAAAATCAACCACTGAGATCACTTGAAAAACACTTTGCCTCCTCCCTCTCATTTCCCCAAGTCGCATTTTTATTTTCCACATAAACCTGATGGTCAGACAAATTACTTTAAAAGTGAGATTCTGATAACAGGAATCATGTTGCAAGCCAAATGCTGATGGCCTGCAGATACAATGTCAAGGAAAAAAAAACTTTTGTGAGTGTGTATGTATGCATTTAAATAGGTGGTTCGACATTTTGGGTATGTTTATGACACTTGCCCTACAGCTATGGAGACATACAGCCCAGGCAGCCCTCTAGATTGGTTCAGCCTGGTTATTAGGTTATTCCTAGTGTTTCTGTGAATGGTGGGACATTGCATGAAGACATCAGGCCTCCAAAGCTTGGCCTTGTTTGAGATTTCATAGACTGTTGACAAATTCCTGTGAATCACTTTTACCATCCTGTTCCTTGATAGTAGACACCTGTGGGCACCAGCTCAATGGGTCACACGGTGTTATGGGCCACCAGACTACAGAGGAATTGCCAAGCCTAGCCAAGGGTCAGACACCTGGATTCTCCATTTCTCTTTCTCCTGAGGTTGCTCTCTTCCAGGCAATGAGAGATCGCCCCCCTTTCCTAGCAGTCCTGTGGACAACCCTAGTCTTTAGGGTTCCTCAAGGAGAGGAGGAGTTGGGAGAGGACAATTTTCTGTTTGCTTTCATCTGTGGCAAATTAACTACTCTCCCCATGATGACAGTTCCTGTGCCAGAAGCTGCAAAGTGAGTGAGGAAGCAGGTTGAGGCAGGCTCAGGTCTTCTGCTGGTTGTCCATACACCTGCATTTGAGCCTGAAGGCTCTTTCAAAGCCCCATGTGATGCTGAGCCAGGGATAACTGCAAGTGAGATGGGCTTCAATGCCCATGACCTGATCTTGGCCTGACCCTTGTGAAGAATGCCATCACACCATCAGTACACTGAGGTTCTTCCTCTCTGGAAGGGGACATGCCACCTCCTGTGTTCTCCAAGCATGCAACCAGGGTGTGGATGAGGTGCACAGCTGAACCTGGACACTGGGAAGTAATCCTGGTCTGCCTGGTCTGCCTCTGATTGCTTTTCATGTGTCCAAAATAGCGGGGAAAATCATCAAAGGGAGAAGAAAAAGGAGTTTAAAAACAAAGCCAAATAAAAATAGATCCCAAGTTGCAAAAGTTGTATCTGAACTTCCTGGAAGCTTCGAGGGTTTGGGTGGGGTTTCATTATGCTGCTCCAGTGAAAATCCCATATGTAAATCTCCTACAACATGAAAGATCACGTTCCCTTGTGATCCAAATAGGCAGGGACGTATTACTGGTGACGGTCCAAGCAGCTGCACCAGGGTAAGGATGCTTATTAGAGAGGGGATTGCTGGATATACATATCCATGCCTGACTAACAACTTCAGCTCTCTTCAGAGAAGGGATATTAGAATGCAAATTTAGAAGAAATGCAAGAAAAAGCACCGCTGGTTTCCACACAGGCCAAAAAGAGGTAGTGCTGTGTGCTGGACACAGTACGTGATAACACATGAGAATGAACAACTCTTTAGAAATCTCCTTTCCATAGAATTTTAAAGGAACTGAAAGTGAGAGGCTGAAAGCCCAAGGGGTTTTACCTTTTTCTGTGGAAGCTGTTGGTGCTGTGGTCTCAGAGCAGGGGGTCCCCAGGTCCTGAAAGTGCACAGTGGTGTCTGGATGCATGAGAAGCCTTTCTGTGCTTGCTTTGGTAAAGTGGAGACTGCTTCCCACCATGGATTTTACATAGGCCCCTGCTCCTCTCTGCTAGTGCCCTGGGTCCAACACACTTGTGGGCTTGGGAAGCTGAAGTCAGTGCTCACCAAGCGGGTGTATAGTATGTATGTGAACTGAGAGACATGAAACGCCCTTCTGTAAGAAACAATGATGTCCCACCCTGAAAAAGCCACAAAGACATGGTAGAGGTCTCTGGGGACAGGCTGCACTCTTGCAAATGCACTTCAGCCATAACAATTGCTCCTTCTCATCTAACTGACAGTGAGAGATAACAGGGACCCATCTGCTCAGGTACAGACCTTGCCCGGGCAGCAGGCACAGATTTCCCAGCAAAGGAAAATGCCTGAGCCTTGTTTCTGGTGTGTTGCAGAGAAGAGGATGTGACATCCATCATTTTCATAAACAGGATTGCCGCATGGAGTGCATTTGTGTGGCCAGATCCTATACACAGGATTACAGCTCAGCCAAGGAATTTCATCCCTGTTGTGTCTCCGGGCATTTAGACTGGGAGGTCTCCGCAGAAAAAACCCCCCATGATCTTTCCATTTGTTTTCCACCCGTGCTGTGCCCAGCACTGTGGCACCAGGGCTGTAGGCAACAGCCCCACATGGCTCCTGGTGCTGTGAACAACGAGAAGAGTCACTGCAGCTGGTGCTCGACTTCCCAAAGGCAGATCCCAGCCTGCTCTGCCAAGGTGACACTGTCAGTTCCCTTACAGTGCTTTGTACTTTAGCATTTACTTCTTTTAAAAGTCTCTGAAAAAGGCAATTTCCCCCTGTTTTTTCCTTTTCCCATCCCTTGAATTTAGCATTTGCAGCAATCTCCAACTTCAAACAGTAAGCTGCAATGTTACAGTCACTCAGGAGAGAATCTCAAGGACACATTGAGTTCTTGATTCCCAGAGAATGAAAGCCAGGATTGCATGTGCCAGTGAAAAGTTTCCCAGTAAGAGGTTGGGGACAGCTATCTTCTTCTAAATTGAGGTGTTTCTGCTCTTCATGTTTGTTCACCCACCCCTGGTTCTGGCTGCATAAACTCCCTTGCATCTCTGTTGGGGAAGTGAAAAGCCCTTTTGCCCAAGGTGTGACCCCCCCGCCCCTGAAGCTGATCACAAGGTATTCAGGTCCCTTGTGCTGGCAGAGATGTGGAGAAGAGGGATCAAAGTCCAAGTGACAACACTTTCAACACAACCCAAGTATTTTCTGTCAATTTTCTGTGTACATTTTCTACTCCCACAGTGCCAAGATGTGAACATTTTTTCTGTAGATTAAATGAGGGAGTATTTCTTTTCCAAAAACAATGGGAAATTTAAAGTAGAACAAATACTCCTGTCCCCATATGAAACAGGGAAAAGGATTCTTTTGAACCAACTGTACTGAGCAGCCTGCATTAACTCTTCCACCACCTGACCCAGAGCACTCAGTTGTCCTTGAAGGAAGTTAGAGCTAGAGCTCACAGCCTGTAGTGACCTCATTTACCATGCAAAACATTAGAGGGAAGTCAACCCCTGGTTGCACTGGGGTTGCATATATCGTGTGCTGGTCTAGATGCCGAACTGTGGGTAGCTCAGCATTTTCTACCTGCTCAGCCCTGACCACTGCTATTCACGGCATCATTCCTGACCTTGGCAAAAATTAGGCACTTTGTGGGAGCCTGAGCCTTTAACGAGGGCTCCTGAGCTCTTGGGAGTCTCTCAGGTTTGCACCATCCGCAGGGAGCGCGAGGGACCATCTCATGGAGGATTTAGCTCTCAGAGTATGACACAAGGATGCTGGGTTGAAGATATGGAAAGCTCAGTGCTGGTTTGTGCTGTTCCTGATAAAGCACACAAGGGTGGGAAGCAGAAGTGATATATCTGTTTTTCTCACATTATCTGATGCAGTTGGGAAAAATGGGCAAGTTTGTGGGCACGAGCCTTTCGTGATGTCTCTTTCTACCGCCAAATGGTTGAATGAGATTTAATAACCCACTCACAATTTGTGGTTTGTAGTTTACAGCTCTGGTGAATAATGATGTATTTAAGGATCCCTCTCTCCCCCTATGAAGATTCATCATTTATAGATTTTAGGAGCACTTGCCATCTATTAAATTCAATAAACCTGCTCTTGAGAATGTTGTACAGACCCTCGGATAATAAGGGCAGGGGACCAGTCTCCTCTACACTTACATTTTCAAGTAGATTGCACAACAGCCCTTGTGTGCTGATGATGAGGAATGGGAGCAGTCGCTCCATCACTCTCTTGTTAGATGGGACTTCTGGCACACAATCTGCCAGTGTTTGTTGCCTATGAATTATGGTTTCTCTAGCATCTTAAATCCTTAAGCTTTTTGGAAGTTTTCTGGAGGCGTGTTTCCTTTCTCTTAATAAAATACTGTATCAGGACTGTTGTCTCTTGATCAGAGTGTTGAGAGGAAGGGAAGGAGGCCATGAGTCCTGGATAGGAGTGGGACTGCTGAGACCAGCCTTATGTGATGTCTCTCCTTAGTCCTGGCCTGTTTCTTCATGAAACGTGGAAGATTCTCTCAACAGTCCCGTTCTTTCAGGAGGCTCCCACTTAGGGAGGGACATTTCAAAGGTGTTGCTGCAGAATTACTTTCTTGCACAGACCTAATTTAGTGTGACTGCTTTGATTTTTAGGGAAACATCACCTGGGCTAGTGCAAAACCTCCCTACAGTCCTGCCCTAAGCTGGAGGAGATGACACACAGGAGGCAGAGCAGTGAATGCCTGGAAAAGCTTGTAAACACTTTAAAGTCTATTTGTGCTTCACTCGAGTTTATTTGCCTGCTGTAAACAAGATAACAAGACAGTAGCTTGGAAATAATTATTCACCCATATATTTTGCTGAAGAAGTGCTGGAATCCTATGCTGGTGAGTGCTACACAGGTACAGCTCTCAGCAGTCCTTGCACAACTCCTGGCTTTAGCAGACAAGGTGGACACATTGTGGGAAAATGGGCAGACAAGCCAGGAGATGGAGTTTTGGGGTGAGGATGGGAACCTATCGTTAGCCTTATTATGGGCTAATTAGCATGGACTGTAGAAATGGCTATGCTTAAGTGATAAATTTCAATAGCGGTGTCTAGGAGGTGTGGGGAAAAGTGTTGTGGAACTGTTGTTCAGGTTGTGACCCTCTTCCAGCAAGGGAGAGATGCCTGATGCCCCATGCTGTGAGCAAGTAAGGGGGGAAATGCATAACACTGGAGCAGAGAGGACAAGGGGAAGCAAAGCCCCGCTGCTTTTGCCTGTGTATCACACTCTGCAGGGGTTGTCATGGGAAAAGTGAGCTGAATCTGTAGGTTGTTTCTTCTTTTACCCCTCTGCTGTGATTTGGTGTGCTGAGGACGTTGTTAGAGGAGCTCTTTAATGCAGTAAGAACTTCATTGTCAAATGAACGTCCTCTCTCATTCCTGAAAGGACTGGTGTGGTTTGCTTCTGTGCTGGGTCTTCTACCACATCCCTCACTTTGGTTGCTTGTTTTACAGAAGGCCCTGCTGGCCTTGCTGGAGAGCAGACTAACCTGCAGTGGGTCCAGCTGTGCATGCCAAGAGCTTTGGCAGCTGCTGAATTTAACTTGGCCACAAGAGCATCAAGGCCACCTCTTTGCTCATGAGAGCTCACTTCATGCGACAAAGCTTTGAAGACATCAGGGCAGACGAGAAAATCTCACCACAGGGCCCACAGGGGAAGAGTTGAGGTCTTAGGTCATGACTGTTGGAACCACAATATAGTTTTTCATGCTTTTAAAAAGTCCAACTATGTTCCATGGTGGGGAATTTTCTGGTGGATGCCAAAACAGAAGAAAGTGGGCATAGGCTATCTATTCTTTGTTCAGTGCTGGTAGCCCCAGGTATGCTGGAGAGCCAGCCAGCCAGGAGAAAAATCCCTCAGCCCCAAGTTTCTCAGGGTCATCTACAGTCTGGGTCTGGACACTCCAAACTCAGTAAATATTAGCACAAGTCCTCAATTTACCCTCTTTTCTCCCTTCCTTCTATCCACCTCCTGCCCCATCTCAGACTGTCTAGGTCGAAACCTCCAAGAAGCTCTCATTCAGGTTACCCATTGGCCTGTTTTGCAATGAGAAAGCAAGAGCAAGGTAATTGCTGACAAATCTCCAATTCCACTTCCCCCCATTCCTCCACAGGCTGCCTGGTGACTAACCAACCGACTTGTCCATGAGATCAGGCAGGTCTTTGAAACACTGAAAAGCCAGAACATCTCCCATCTAGCCAGAGACACTGTAAGGCTGGAGCTGTGCCCTGGAGTACATCCAGGTGTCATGTCTCAGAGGTGTAGCTCAGGCACAAGCTGTGCCAGCCATGGAGCACAAGGCTTTTGTTTAATTCTTGTAGGGTGGGGGTGGGTTGGAGGTAAAATCTTCCATGAACCTATGCCATCTGGCTGCCTGTAGCAATGAAGGCAAGTGGTATTTTCATTAGGGAGCACCCTGATGTTCACTGATGCACAGACGGAGCGTTTCTGCTTGTCAGTATTATCTGGAGGAGCTGGGTCACCCAGCCTGGCCAGGAGCCTTGGGAAATTCCCAGGAAAGCTCCAGGCCTGAGAGCCTCCAAGAAGCTGACATGTTTGGCAGCCCTGGGGGAGGAAAGCCTCCTGCCCCCTGGATGGCCCTGGCTGGGAATCCTGCTGGTGACTCAGTGCTGTGGGATGGCGAGTGCTGTTCCAGTCTCCAGAGACTCCCTCCAGCAAAACTCTGGTGATGACAGGCTCAGGAGAGAACTGCTGCAGCAAGGACATATAGAGTGGCACGATATCTGAGAGCAAACCCTTCTGCCCAGGACTAAAACATCTTCTCTCATTTCCCTCCACCAAGTCCACCACCACCTGGGCTGAAGGCTTCCTAAGGCTGTCACTGGCAGCAGGCCAGTTAATTTGACACTGGTGGCCACAAACCAGGAGCACAGATTTTTGATATTCTGTAGACCAGGGCACCCTGCAGCCTGCCCTGACAGTGAGGAAAGCAGCTATGTATTTTGGGGCCTAAGGAGGAGGGAAGGGCCATCAATCAGGAAGGCAATGGTCAGTGGGAAGAAATTCCTTGTCACCATAAAGAAGACCTAAAAAAACTTTAGCTCTTTTGCTGGGTTCTGATCAATCACATCCACAGCTGTATTGGACGCAGGTCTCAGGGTGGCTTTGAACATGGCTGTCAACTTGGAAGGATATTTCAGGCACATCCCATCCGGAGGTGCTGAGCTTTGCAGCAGGATTTAGCTAGACACGTGCATGGGTTTGGAAAGTTTGGGAGGAAAATTACTTCCAATATCTCATGCATGTTCCTTAGGTAGCATGCACAACAGCTCAAAGGGATTATCACATGGTTTTACTTGGCTGGTATTAAAGTACATCAGGGAAGGGTGGTCTTTTTTCCCCTGAAAACATGCATGTTTTTTATGCAGCTGTTGTGGTGAAAGGAGAGCTGGCCTAGGAGGGGTTCGATGACATTGTTAAATGTCTGGTTATATTGATTCCAGAGGAGTGCATCCTCCAATGCAGGCAGAGCACGGCTCATTCAACCTAACACAGACACCTGAAATATGGTGGATGAGTCATGTCTTCTCAAGTGTGAGCGCTTTCTCCATTGACTACAAAGGGAGCTGAGAGTCACTGGCTTGGTGGTAAGAGCTGACATGCAGACATCTAGAACTAAGAGGTGGGTCTCCTCCAGACTAACTGCACCATAGCATAAGGGCAGCTAAGCTTATATTTAACTGACCACCAGTGGACACAGGCAGGGTTCTGACATAGCAGCATGGTACTGTGTGATCTGGGGAGAGTAAGGCATGAAGGCAGATGTTTTGTGAGGATCATTGTCCTGCTGTTAGGTCCTGGATGACCTAAGTCAGCAGGGCATCTTTAGAGGTACTTGACTCCATTAGCATGACCTGGAAAACCTTCCTGCACCTTCAGAAGTTGTCTTCTCCCAGCTGTCTATACTCGTGACTGAGACACAACTAACTGGGTGCTGTGACCTGGGCAACATCCTAGCTCAAGTGAAACAATGGTGGTTTAAATGTCCAGGGAGCATTTAAATGCCAGGGGCTGCCAGCCTTTTAAAGCCATCTGTCTGTTGTCCTCTCTCCAAGGACATTTGTGGACTGTGAAATGAGTTCCTCATCTACTCCACTGCAAAGTCGTCCATCCTCATTCAAATGAAGGTGGCTTGGGCCAAGCTCCTGTTTTTGCACCAAAGGGGACAAAGGGGTCTCATGCTTCCTTTGGCTACCCACTGACCTACAGCTGATAGAAGGTGGCGAAGGACCCTCGATTCTCAAATGCTGAGGGGATCAAGCCTGTGGGGAGAGCTTGATGAAGGTCCTGACTCGACAGTCCTGACTCAAAAGCCCTTGAAAACAAATGTTTGTCCTTGGGAGTCAGGACTTGCACAAGGAAAGAGGTGCCAGTCAACAGGTGCTGCATCCTCAGGGAAGCCAGGATGTCTGCTTGCAATTTGGTTCCAGTTTCCTGGTCTATCAGTCACCAGGTAGAGGGACCCAGATCCAGTGCAGAGCACCCCATGTCCCTCTCTCCATGCTCTAGAAGCCAGCAGAGCCCACACGGTGGCACTGCGACCCAGCGTCCTGGATTGCCACTACTGCTCTCCATGGGGACAGGCTGTGACCAGCAGCTGCTGGGCACTGGGAGGCACAAAACTGGCAGGAGGTCTGATGCAGGACTGCTTAGTCTTGACTTTGCGACAAATCATGCTAGACAGTGTGGTGGGGAACAGGTCTGTCACCTCCACTATTCACTGTGGCACCAGCCTCTCCAAGGCTTGGCTTTGTCTCCACCAATGCAGCCAGCATGAGAGTCACTTCTTCCTCATGCTACACATGACATAAGGCACCTGGTGGGTTCAGCAGCTGATCAGGACGTGCCCACTACTCCCTTTGATGTGGCAAAGAGGTGAGGATTGGTTTAATGAGGGTCAAGGCCCTGTCTATTCCACTTAACCAGATGGCCAAGTAGTTTCTGGATAGACATAAAGGTTGATTGGTGGCCCTGGCTCCTTTGCCCTGAGCAACTGCCACCAAAAAGCCCCATCCTGCCTCTGTGTGTCTAACTTGAAGTCTGTGGCCAAACTCTTCAATCATGGGGAGCAGCAATGAGTCCAAACCCAATGACCCAGTGAGACACCATGACAATGCAGTGACTGGCCCCAGAGTTCAGCCTCAACCAGATGTCCTCACACATATGTACGTGCCACTGGCTGATTTTTCAGATAAAGACAGCAGTGTTTCCAAAAACCCTTCATCCTGGAAGGAGTCAGCTGCTTCACACCCCGGGGCTTCACATCCCCAGCCTGCACCCCCTTCCCTGGGAGATACCTGGTGGGGCTCCCCATCCTGCCCTGCTGCCTGTTGAGGAGCAGATCCCTTGTCCTTGTCTTGCTCTCAGTTGTTCCAAGCGAGATGCCTGTAGCACGTTTCCTGCACCTGGGCTGTCTTGGGGAGGAGGTGACTAATACATCACCTGTAACCCAAGCCAGGGACCTTTTGTAACTTCTTCGGCAGATAGGACTACAGATCATTCCAGATGAATGGAGGCCTAGGTAGTTACAATTGAGATGAATTAATCAAGCTGTTCTCTGCCGTGTACATCATTTAAATCACTAAAGCTCTCCTACTGGTGTCACTTTGGTGGCTGCCTATTTTCATAGCAGGGAGTCTGTTTATAGCTGAGCAAAGCAGTCCCCTCCACCTTCCCACCACACTGTGGGGTGGGGAGAGGGATGCTCAGGCAAGGTGCTCCTGGCTCCTGTGATGTTCCTTCTCCTGCTGCCCCATTCTGCTTACCATGCAGAGCTGAGAATAGGCTCCTCACAGAAAGCATGCCATTGGCACTTTGTGCAGGAAAGCCCAGGGGATGCAGCTAGATGGAGATTGAGCTGCCTCCAAGGAAAAAGCTCAACAAAAGCACTCCCTACCACCCCCCCACTCCCATCCAGTCGTCATGTCATCCAGGAGATGTTATGAAGTGGGAGGTGGAGAGCATAAAGAGTGGAGTGTGGGGAGAGTGGTTTGCTTCTATGTCAGTGTGTGTGTGTGGTGGTTTACTTCTAACTATGTTTTGGGAGGAAGCAAACTGTAGGGGACATTTTCTCTTTACCAAGTTTCCCTGAACTGAAGGGAGCCACTGGGGTGCTTGTGCACAGAGAGCTGGGGCAGCAAAACAAGGCAAGGATGAGCAGTACTTGTTCTCACCCAAATCCCTGTCCAGTCCCTTCCTCTTTTCCAGGTTAAGTCAGCCCTGCTTCTAAGGGGGAGGCTGCCTCTGGCAGGTGTAGCCCTGGATCCTCCCCCAAACTCCACCCTGGCTGCTTCTTTGAGCCCAGGTGAGTCTCCCTAAGGCCAAGTTTTCAGGCAAGTTGTCCCACAAGGCTCAAGCTCTGCTGAGAGTCCCAGGAAAGCAAAGAGGAGGAGGTGAGGCTGCTGTCCTCCCTTCTCAGGCAGGGTGAGCCCAGCTGCATTTCTTACCATTTACCTTGGGCTGACCCAGGGAAGTGTAACCCAGGAGATGTTGCTAAAGATGCCCACACGATGCGATCCAGATCTCAGGTATGGGGGAGCAGTGCCCTTCAGCAGAGGGCGTAACAAACTATTGAAGAAGTGACAACATTTTAATGCCTCCCAACAGCTCGTGCACAAAAAATATCTGTCTCTGCCTGATCTGCCTTGCTTCTAAGCATTAAGTCCTTGGGAAGAGTACTGTATTAACATGGGTGAGTTGTTTCTTGTCCCCAAGACATTTCTGGTGTCTTCACTTAGCTCTGCACTGTGTAAAATAAAATGCCTTTAGATGGCAATGTGGGAGGCACTTCATAATCCCTTGAGAAAGATCTTATCCTGCAACCTAATGGTAGGATCAGGAGTGTTCCCAAGCATCAGCCCGTCGACTCGGTGGTGGAGGTTGCACAAGATGCATCTACACGCAAGACCCAAGGTGTCCTTCAGGGTGACATGTGATTTGCCATGAAAGGGCTTTAAATCTTTAATGGGAAAGTGCACTTTGTTCTTTCTACGAACACAGTAAAAGGCTTTAAATAATAGCTGTTCATGTGGCCCTGAAAAAGGTTGCCATGTGGCTGAACTCTATAAATCTGGACATTTGCTGAATTGATTTTGCCAAGAAACATACTATGGCTGAAAAATGAGCTGGAGGGATAAGACAGTGGTTGCTTGCAGATGCCATGCTGCTGCTCTGCTCAGCAAAGAGCTTTGTTCCTGGTTTAAAAAACATATTAAAGCCCACTGTAGTAGCGGGAAGATTTTGGGTGGCGTGAAGAATTGCTGGATGAAGCTAAAGCACTCTCACTGTGTAGGAACAAGAGAGGCTTTAGCCCAGTTACTGTGAGAAGAGAGGAGAAGAGCCGAATTAGATGCCACTACACAGAACTGTGAATCCAGGTTGAATGCCATGATTAATTCCCTCTTGGGTTATAAGAGCAGAGTGTGGTTGTTTTGTTAGTTTATTTTTCCTGTTGTTTGCTTGTTTTTCTGATATGCTGCTGTAATTAAGATCCCCTTGTTTTGCCAGTAGCATTCACTTATGCAATACTAGTTAAACCAGTATAGATATANATCAATCAATCAATCAATAAATAAATGAGGATCTTCATGCACAAAATGCATAAAGCTGGTGCAGGAAGAGTTTAAATTTGTGCCTTCCCTTTTAGAGATGCAGCTTCCTAAGCAGATGAGTACTAAGAGCCTTCCAGTGCATGGCTCTGTTTGCAAGCCAGTGCTGAGCCATTTCCTCATGCACCTCTGGGGCCACCAAGGTGTCTGTGCTCCTGGATATCTACCTGTGGGCAACTCCATTGAGCCCATAGGTGTCCATGTTTGATGCGTTGATCGGCTTGCAGGCTTTCTTGACACTATTGACTAGGTCTGCATTGACTACATTGTGAATCATGCTTCCAGGTAGACACATACATGTGGGCACCCAAATGTGACTCTCTTAACCTGGAAGCTGAAAAACACCCCAGTGTCCCCCATCAGTGCCTGGGGGCAAAATTTCTGTCCTGCTCTATTTCTTCCTGACCCTAAGGTGATGATAAGGACACAACCCATGAGCATCTTCTGGAGGGGATTCCCTCAGTGCTAGAGACTCCAGAATTACTCAGGTCTTGACCTTCCTTCACTGTCACTCTGGCACAAGAGGGTGGATTTGGGCAAGAAACCAAATGATCTTAGCAGTTTTGTCTATAGCATTAAATCAAACGTGTGTAATAAAGTCCACTAGCATGAAATATCCCGTTTTATTGTTATTGAACTTGAACAGCATTTGAAGCAAAGGGAGTTGCAAGCTGGATGTTGGGACTGGGTCTTTTCAGGATTCATTTGGGATGCTTGTTGGCATGAGCATAAACCAGCCAGGGACTGTGCTAATGATCTAAAAGTACGTGTCATCAAGTTCCAGCAGCAGGGAACATGTCCTGACACTCTTAATTTACTTGTGCAGATGAAGCCAGAAATAGCAAGAACCCTATGCTTTCCAACCTGCTTGGTTGGTTGTTACGAGAGGTATGTCCTCCATTTAATATCTTTGGAAAGGGATATTTCTATTCTGGTTCACTTCTTTTGTATCTCTCACATGATGTGGTAGACTATTCATCTTCTGTTTTCTTATGTCCCTGTTTCTGGGTATAGCTCCTTAATACAAATGGTCTATGTAGTCAGACGAAGTGAAACTATCCTGAAAGAAGACTTTGAGAAGCCTCCTCAGAAGAACCTGCCAACCAAAGCAAATAGTCAGTGCAGAAAAGATGCAAGGTCACAGCCAGGTATCTTAATTGCTAGCTCTTCCTTTTCAGTGGTACTTGAACTCCTTGGCATGAGGGAAAGGGATGCATTCAAGTTTTTAGCCGCGTCTTAGGCCACGGTCCATTAGCCTTTTCTGAAATCTCTATCCTTGGCCCACAGAAAGGCACACTTTGAAAACCAAGCAGTGATGGACCAGGAAACTGAGAGCAAAGGTGGTGCAGGATCATCTGTTTCTCTTGAGTGAGCTTATTCCACTAATGTTGAAAAAACCCTTCCATCCATCTTGCAGTGTTTCTAAGTCTCTGTGTCCAATGATAGATTCACAGCATGTGATCATTTTTTTAAATGCTTTGTGGATGATTTTAGCAGCCAAAATGTACCCATCATTCCAGTAAAATAACCTGCTTCATTTCCAGCCAGAGCTTTTTATTTCTCTATAAATATTGACAGGAAGGGTGACTCAAAAGATAACTGTGTCCAGGACGGTTTGCCGCAGTATTACTGCTTCGGATCCCACTGTGGTCCCTCCCTCCTTAGCCTCATGTTGTTGTTGTGTTTGTGACAAAAAATGTGGTGAGCCAAGCACGTTTCTTATATGTTATCATATTATCTGCAAGCAGGAGTTGAAGCTACAGTAAAGAGTCTTCTGAGTTCC
The DNA here is from genome assembly GCA_013400555.1 of Jacana jacana. Lineage (NCBI taxonomy): Eukaryota > Metazoa > Chordata > Aves > Charadriiformes > Jacanidae > Jacana > Jacana jacana. The sequence goes on along the minus strand of VZTM01023518.1, from coordinate 484,093 downwards.
CTTTATCTGAGTATGTTGGGGTTTTGAACTCAGAAAAGTACAAATAAACTTGAGGGGAAAGGACAGTTTTGTTGTCAAAGCTGGAGTGTGTATCAGTTCCTCTCTTCTCCTTCCCACACTGCATGGGGTGATCCCAGTCCTGTCTCCAGTGGGCATTGAGCCACCAGCAAAGTGGAGCAACTGTAACAGGAGACCCTGAAGGGCCACCTCCAGGACAAGCCGTGCTGGCAAAGAGGACATATTTGTTCAGATGCTTCACTGAAAGTCTGAGTCGCAATTAATTAACACTTTACAAATAAAATGAGTTATCAGATAATTCCCATCCAGGTGCACTGTGGGTGTGATAGACACAACGGGCCCACTCCAGGAACCAGAAATGTATTTTGTCTGTGTAAAGGCCATTTCTGCACAATGCTGGCTGGTGGAATGAAGATGGTTTCAGTTTACATGGACACCACCTTCTCCTGTGGTTTTTGGAGGAGAATTTAAATAGACTGACTTTCAAGAGAGAAAGGGCTGTACTCTCGTTCCCCCTCCCCCTCTTCCCACTGACATTTTTAGCTCTTAGTCTTCAGGCTGTGATAGGTGACAGTTGTGTTTTGTGGCCAAACGGCTTCCCTCTTTCAAATGAGACAACTTTTGAAAACAAAGCACAGACGGGAGAAGTTGGCAAAACCAAATGCTATTTTCATGGGGGCTTTTTGAAGACCACCACTTCTTTGGTTGCTGCCCCTTTGACAACAAGACACAAATAATTTTGACTGTAGCCAAGACTCAAGCCATAGTTAGGCAGAGTAGTTCTCTCTCTTGCTTGCCAAGCTTTCTTGTTTAGAAAAGGAAAAAGAGTCTGTGAGAGGCTGAAAATACTAATTTTTCAAGTGGCCCCATGCAAGATGTATTTGAATACCAAACATGAGCTGAAGATTTTGAACTGATGAAATATTTAGTGGTCCTTTGTGACACTGATTCAAAAACTTTTTAGGACTGGAAAAGACGGGTTATTATCAGACTCTCACACAACACAGAGAAGAGGCAGCTGGTCCAGGGCTGCTTTGTGCCAGTTTCTAAATATATGGTTGAACTACAGCATTTTCTGTTAGAACATGCTCAGTCTTCATTTAAGGTCCCTGGGTGATGAAGAATCCACCCAAGTATATAAATATGTTGTTGCAATGGTTCGTTACCTTTGCCATCAGAAGACGCATACATCATTTTTAGCCTGAGTTGATCGGATTCATCTTACCTAAATTTGGGTGCTTATGGTGTAGATTCCCACAGTAGAGCCAACCACCCAAGAGTCCCTTCAGATTCAAAGGAGAGAAAAAGGCACTTTGTGGTGGGATCCATCTGCCCTATTTTAGCTGTCTCCTTTGGGATGAGAGCTATCTCAGCCTATGGTCTATCGGCTGTGGTGGCTGGGTGGCTGGCAATATAAGGCCCTGGAGTAACTAAACTGAGGTGCACTTGTCTACACTCAGATAAATGCTGCTTGACACGTTAAACCTAACAGCTGCCTGCTGTTAGCCCTTTCTCCACTGTTCACTTTCAGAAATCTCAGCCCCAACATAGAAGGAGCCACCGAGACTCAAGTAACTTTTTACTGTCTTGGATAAATTGAAGGGACTGAGCTTTCTAAGTCTTTTCCAGACTTGTCATCACTGGAGCTTTCCCCACGTCTCTTGCCAATTTAGAAACAGCATCCATAAAGAGAGGATTCCCAGACTGGTCCTGCTAGCATGCAGGTAGGGCAATGCTCTCTGTTGTACATACAACCCAGAGCTTTTCCCTTTTGTTAAACACACAGAGTTGACATTTGGCTTCTGAGCATTGCTCTGCACTGGAAATTCATACTGGTTCTACATCATTTGGGGAAGCTGTGATCACCAACATCCCTTTCAGAAAAACACCCCTGATCTGTCAGTGCAGTGTGTATGACCCTGCACTGAACAAGGTTCTCCATGCGAGCCATCCACCACGCGGCCTTTGTTGTTCTGTGTAATTATCTGGTACTCTATCCCTTTTTCATCTGTTTATTTAATGTTGTCAGCATGTGCTATCTGGAATGAGCTGGGTTTCATTCCTTCTTCCATTCTTGCTAAAGTCGCCAAGAGCATGGACCCAAGGACATGTCCTGTCTTCTGTAATTACTCCTGGGGGATAAGAATACCCGAATTTAAATAAATTGCTGTCATTTATCGTAAACTACTTCCCTAGTTTCATATTGGTTAAGCTGACTGCGTGGATTTGGGTGCTATCATCACTGGTGACCAAACCATACAGCTTCAGGAGTCTGAGCATTTTATGGCAACAGCTACTTGTGCCTTCCAACTTTGTGACTTCACTTTTAAACTCACAGATGACGCTTTCAAGATTCCTTTAATCCCACACCTTGGTGTTATTTGTGCCTCTGATTTTTATCTCCTTCCTGGGTGCTCTCAACACTGCTGCTTCTGTGATGTTCTTGGGACCAGTTTGAGGATGACTGATGTAGAGCTACTGGAGGTTCACATACAGGTGCTGCAGAAGGCAAAGCTTTGCTAGACTCCCTCATGCCATTCTTTTTGAACAAACTCGCAGCCCTCAGGGATGAAGGAAAATCACTGTATAAGCCCTATTCAGCAAAGTGCAGGAGCCAAGGGAACCTTAAAATAATAGGACTCTGCAGGAGAGAGTTCAGTGAATGCACGACCGAGTGTGGACAGGAATGACAGGAATCATCTCATGCAGCTTTAGGAGTCTCCAACGAGAGATGTTAATGGCTGGGATGCACTCAAAAAAAAAAAGAAAAAACCCAAACCCAAAGCTTTATATGTGTACTTTAGATGCATTTACAGAGCCCAGAAGTTAACTGTCAGCATACAAGCATTAGTATGTCTTTTTGCTGAGAAAAGAACATAAGAGCAACTGCAGGCCCATCTAGTCCTGTATTTCTGGCAGTGACTAGGGGTAAAATTCTGAGAAAAAAACGTGAAAATGAAGCAATCGTTAATGCAGTTCTCAGCAGGATTTTCCTAGTAAGCCCCATATGCAGCCCAGAGGCTTTATGGCCTGGTTTGGTTCCTAGGATCATAATGCAACCTGTGATATTTTGAAATTTATAAATTTGTCTCCCGTGAACTTCTCCCTAAAAGCATGTCCTGTGACAAGAAGGTCTGCAACTGAACTCTGCACAGGGTGAAGAACTTTCTCCTGCTTGTTTTGAACATATCTCCTCCTTCTTACATTTGAAGTCCCCTGATTCCTGTATTGGAAAAAAGCATGACCAGTTCCTACTAGCCTTCTCCTGTTTATTTATATTTTACTGCTTCTGGACAAGGTCTGAAAGCCAGGCAGAGGAGAAAGTATTTGATTGAGAAGTGGATTTGACAGCTCCACACCTTCTTCTAGGCTTGGAAGCCTCGGAGAGGTGGCCAGCAGCAGAAGGATTAGCATTCACCCTCCCCTGCCTACCACAACCCGCTCCCCCCATGCAGACATTTTCCCTGGAGTGGGTGTAATATCTAATCACACTTCCACCAGGCCAGGTTGTTTTGACAGAAAGACTTGTATAAAGCAAGCAACAAAAACCATGTGGTGAGAAAATTAAAGAATGCTTTTTCTGGTCCCCGCACAGAGGATCTGCTGTGCAACAAACACACACACTCTCTCAACCACAGATCTTATCAGGCTGGATGGTTTCCACTGAGAGGTGTCTTGCTTTTCTCCTCTATCAGCGATGTGCATGCAGCAGTTGTGGAGTTTATAGACTGCTCTTTATTTTGGTAAGTAATCTCCAGATCTCTACACTGCAAAAGGTCACGGATTCCTGACTTCTTAATAAGAAACACGGCTGCAAGTGTTACTGTGCAAATGGAGCAGAAAGCTCCGGTGACTTTGGCATGCTGGGCCAAATGGAGGAGCTGCAATGATACCAGCTTTGGAATGATGGATGTTCTGGTGGCATCCAAGGTCATTTCCTCTCCAAGACCATAAAAGATAAATTCATCTGCTCTAACCTGGATGACTGCGAGGGCTTATGGCTCTCTGTACACCAGAGTCATGACAAGTGACTGGTTTGATCAATCCTAAGAAGTAGGTACTGCAGTCAGATTTAAGCCTACTGGAGTCTCCTCTGTCTGTAGATATTCTTGCCCAGGCATTGTAGGCATTGGGGAATGTAGTTGGCATTATAGCATCCCAAAATGAAACAAAGAAATCCGGGGCTGGCAACTGGGAAACTCTGTGCCTCAACACCATTCTCACAGATTTCATGTGTCTGGTTTGTTAACCTTAAGGCCTAACAGAGATGAGAGATATCCTTATTTCTGAAACATCCTCCTCTCTACTTTCTGCGGTCCCCAGCTTGCATCTCTCCTAGTAACAAGGTGCAGATGGAGCTCAGGTAAAGGGCAAGCACCCACTTCAGCATCTGGGTTCTTCAAAGGCTGGTTAGGCAGGAGATGCTTGGCATGTAAGTCTAGCTCCCTGTGCCTGTGGAGGAAGAGGGACGAGGGTCTAAGCATGACTGTGCATATCTGCAGTCTCATGTGGCCAGTCCCATGTGTCCTGGCTGGAAATACCAATTCAACATGTGGTCTCCCAGTCTGTATCTTTTGTGAAAATCTCAAAATCACCAGGAAAAAAAATTCAAAAAAGAAACATCTTAATAGCATTTTTATTAAAGCAGGGCAGGGTGATGATATTCTGTCCTGTTTGCTGCTGACTTTCCAGTGCCTGCTCCCTGCCCCCTCCATCGTGCATCCCTCTTTGGGTTGTCAGATCAGCCTAGATGATGCTTAGAGGCAGGAAGGGAAAAAAAGAGAAACAAAGAAAGAATTTCACCACCCAGCTTGTGATATCCTCACGTGAGGGCTTGGTGCCTGTGTTAGATTCTGTGCTGTTCCTGCAGGAACCCAGCCACGGTCCCAGACAGAAACAAACCTTCGACAATGGCACAAGCTCACCGCCTGTGAGTAGGTATTTGAATTAGAGCATGAGCTGGCAGAGCAGGGGGGAGCGGGGAGTGGCAGATAATTTATGGGTAAGGTCTTCAAAAGAGCTCTGTTCCCAGTTGGGACAATGGGAGCTACTGGGGGCTTCACATGCTTTTGCCAATCTGGTCACGTAAGCACAAACTCCCTGATTTGGTTTATGAAGAATACCCTTCAGTCTGACACTGACCTCTAAAACAAATAGAGTATTGCGGCGCGCTGATGCCCCATTCATCACCGGGTGACAATGGGAGCCAGGGCCCGTGAGCGAACAGCGTTTCATTCAGGGGAGGACTGAATCGCGCTGAGACACTCATTGCAGTGCTGCTGGTACCAGCTCCGTGCTGCCCCTGCGGGCACACTTCTGTGCCCAGCTGAGATGAAACCCCCCTGGGAGACCTTGGGATGTCATGGCACTGTGGGGGAATCCTGTTTCACAGCCCGTGTCTGGGTTGAGCTGCAGGGTGAGACAGCCAGAGCAACCCCGGGAGAGTCAGGGGGTGGGAAGGATGAGGAGGTCCAGGTCATTGGCTCACCCAGAAGAAGTGTCCCCCTTTGCAAGAGCTGTCTCCTCACTTTGGACTGAGTTGAGGGGCAATGCTGTCCTGGAGGGAAATATATGCTTGGGATATAGTCCCTCTCTGTGCACTGTTGGAGGAGATGGAGAACTGTGACTGTAATAAGGCTGTGGTGAAAGCTGACGGAGAAGCAGGGAGGCAGGGATGAGAAGTGGTGGCACGAAGTCTATCAGGACATGCTGTGCCACTGCCAGAGGGGTAGGCACCTGCAAACAGACCATAATAGGGGTGTTAGTTGCTCTCTAACTTTGGTGGCTTCTTTGTTGTCATCATCTGCTCCGGAATGACTTTTCTCCAGCTGTTTTTGCTGCCCACAGCTCTTTTTGTTGCTGTTCCTATGCATAAGGACAGAGCAGATGGGTGGTAGCAGGAGAAAACCACCATATCAGTCTTATCAGGAAGGTGCAGGGACCATTTGATGGACTTCTGCAGGGAACCAGGTCAGTGGAAGGCTTTCTTCCCCCCTCAGAGCCAGACTGGACTGAGTACTGAAGCATGAAGGTGCATATGCTCACTTAGGGTTTTTTGGTGTTTTTTTTTCAGTCACATTCTGCATCAATGGCTAATTCCTCCTGAATGGGCCTCAGACTATCTGGTGATTGCGTTTGCTGGTCACGTACCTAGATCACAAAAGCAATCACAGTTCTACATATGTTCCTCATAAGGACCTCTGCAAATGGCCAAAGTGAATATGCAGCGAGTCATTCCCATGCGCCCATATTAGCATGAAGCGTGCAATTACGGAGGTTCCTTCGGCAAATCGCCGGTGTGTGTACAGATGTGGACGTTCACCCTTTTAACAAACCCAGCCTTTTCTAGGCAGGCACCAGGCCTGAGAGGAACGCTCCCACCCGTTTTCGGAGGGTGTGCTTTCAGGGACTAATTCTGCCAAGGACTTGCCTCCCCGAGAAAGCGGCCTTGCGCTGCTGCCTGGAAGATTACAATGCGCAACGGTTATCTTTCAACAGACGTCTGTGTTCGCAGCTGAAATGAAATGATGGCACATTAAAAACTTTACAGCGCTGTTGCGAAACACTTGCCAAAAAAACCCACCCTGAGCTGCTGCTGTAGGTTACTCTGAAAATAGCTTCCCCAACGTTACTTGGAAGCAGGCACACGGTCTCTAGCAAATCTAGTTATCTCCTGGAAAATAAGCCACCAGTGCCTGTGTGAAAGGCTCAGGGGTGAGTGTAGGCATTGTCCCAGCATCTGGGGGGAATAATGTGCGGATTTGTGATTTCTGTAGGTCGTGAAATCACGGTGCCCTTGCCAAGCGTGCAGTTGTCTGATCACGTGAAGATCACCCAGCTAATGCTGGCTTGGCCTGCGAGGGATCTCAAATGCAGCAAGGGCAGCACTGTGAGAATTCCTGTTTCGATTTCCTAGCTCACTGCTCAGAGAGGGACAGCATTACGAGGGTGAAGTGACTCACGGTTAACCATGGTTGTCTCAGTACCTCTGGTACTGATAGGTGAAATCTGCATCTTCCTTTTCCTCTGCGTTGTTCCTGTGAGGTGTCCATCTCTCTCCAGGGTGGCAGAGGGAGGCTGGGTGCCTGGCTCTGCTGGTTGGAGGGTAGGAAATGGTGATAGGATACCTGGGGATATCCTGTTGGGTCAGCTTCATAGGTGGAGCAACAACACTGTGGCTGCTCAGGCAGCGCAGCAAAGCCTGATGGTGAGCACTGAATTAGGGACCAAAAGCATGGCATCTATTCTGGAAACCTCTCCGAGATCCCCAGCAGAGGGGAAGGACTGAGTGAGACTGATACTGTCTGACTGGTCCACCACAAGCTAGAGGTAGGGGTTTTCATTCTCTGCAATGTCTTCTCCATACAAGCAGTTTCTGCTTCAAAATCTGTTGTAATAAGTATAGTCAGGGAGGCTATCAAACAGGGGTGAGAAGATACTATACCATGCTTCTGGACCACCTTATAGATCTCACTGTTTGTGAGGCAGAACTTGAGACCCTTCGTCCAGGGCTCAGCAGGTGAGGGATTCTCACTGGCACACAAAAATAGCGTGATGAATATATGGTGTTTTGATAGTAGGAATCTAAGACCAGCCATACTGAGTCAAAGTCCCATATCCTCTCCCCATTGTGGCTGTGAGTGGCTTGCCTAGAGAAGGCTTTAAACCAGGATTAACACATGTACTTCTCTGAGTACTCACTAAAGCCTCAGCCACTTCTCTGAGAGGGATGTGGCTGCTTTGTATTTACTAACCTTTGTGGGATTTCTCTTCTATGAATTTGTCTAGTGTCTCCTAGATCTACCTGGAGGCTCATGTACATTTTTGGCATCTAACCCCTTTCTATGGCAGGGATTACCACAGCTGGACTACCCATTGCAAGAAGACATGCCTCTTGTCTGTTCTGAACCTGGGTTCTCCTTTGTTGATCTCCCCCAAACTGCATGGCTGCTCCAAGAATGTGTCTGGAGAGGGAAGAACACTGGGGAAACCAGGGCAAATGTGACTGTTTGAGAGCATCAATGGTTAATCATGCAGTAGGCACGACTAAGGACTTCCAGAAGAGCTTCTGGAAGGCATTCAGTCCAGCTAATATTTGCACTGCCTTCTGGGGATAGTTGTTGGCACAAGCAGGAACATAGGGTGATTCTTATCTCAACAGGTCAGGCAACAGAAATTCAAATTTAGGTGGGCAGACCCAGTCCCTTCATGTTCAGATATACTTATTGGTGTAGAGAACCTGAGCTGTGAATGAATACTCAGCCTATGGGTATGCATACTCTGCTGTGTCATCGTATAATAAATGTACACAAAAAATGCAAACATTTGCCCAAGTTTCCTTTTCAGCAGAGTTTATGTGTGGGTCAGCTCTGGAGAAGCTGAAAGGAGATGGGCTGGGTGTAAACCACTGACAAAATGAATATGAAGTATCCAGCACATATTCCAGTACACTGTGGTTGCTTTGAATTGATAAGCCTGCAGGGCAGAATATAATCTTGGAAACTATGTATAAGTGGTAAAAATAAGTTGCTTTACAAAAAGTTGTGCCATTTGGAAAGCTCTAGAGTATGGGAACATCACAGGAAAGACCACAAGGGACAGGAGAAGAGGACCAAGGATCTCCAGGAGACCTGTGATGTTTCAGAGCAACATCTGGAGACCAGAGAAGATATGTAGAGCACCTGAAAGGACACTGCCTTCCTGGACATGTGCAACTGAAGCTGGCCACAGCTAACACAGAAGACATGAGTGGGAATCAGTTCAGGGGTTATAACATCTGCATGAAGATGTTTACAAGCATGTGGAGAACTGGGGCAGATGTTTCTCATGTAATTTGAAATGCCTGATTGCTTTCCCCCTGAATGGGATGAGACAAATGCCTGCATCTGCAAGCTGAATCTCACTTCATGTCACAGGAGTTCAGAGATGGCTTATCTGACAAAGGCAGGTACCTACCCTGGGGAGCCTGAGCAGTGCTTTAGCTTCTCAGTTATATTAACCAGCTCTTCCTTCACTACAAGAGGAATTTAGGTGCCAGTTCACATATAGGCATTTAGATTTAGGTGCTTACATTTAATCTATGGCCATCTTACTTTCAAGGCATTGCCGTTGGTCTCAGCAGCACGAAGAACCATGGGATAGACCCGCAAAGGTGGTCACAGCATGCAGAAGTGGGGCAATGCTGTGCCAGGGAGGACACAACCCCTGGGGGAAGGGATTTTCATAGTGGGGCTAGTGAACAGCATGTTCTGAACAGCTCAGTCCCCTTGCAGGCATATCCCAAAAAGTTGCAAACCACAGAGAAGGTCCCCAACTAACTTCATCCTTTCAAAATCTCATGTAAGAACCACACGTTGTCTAACACCAGTCAAAATGTGTTGTTTTTTTTCTCATGATTATTTATTTTCTAGACTTTTTTTTTTATGTTTGGTCCCCCCCCCTGGATTATTTCTTGAGGATTTTGTGATAAACTGTGCTAAGAATAACCCTAGTGGGGAAGACGTGGTTTGGCTGAGCGAGAAGGCAGCAAACTGTCCTTCAAAGCTTTGCTATCAGCGTCTGTGAGATTTATCTTCTGAGCATTTAATGTGTGAGAAGCCCCCAGTACGGTGACCCTGGCTTGGAAATGCGGCGGGGAACAATATCGCCTCTGTGGGGAACGTGCAGCATCTTGTGCTTTTGCAAAATACAAAGTACTGTCAGAAGCTCTCTGACTTGAGCCTAGAAGTTGCTGCAATCCGAACTATTGGCTGTGAGTTTGCCAGGGCTGTGTTTGTTTGCTCTGTGCCATGTTCCATGCTCATTCTTAGGGGACATGGTGTCCAGACCATCTCCTGGCCTCTGGACTATTTTATACCAGCAGAGCCATGCCTCAAACTTAATCCCTTGACCAAATTTCTTGAGCCCTCCTATTTTTTTGGCTTCAGCACCAAAGGCTCAGTTTAACCTTTTGCAATAACGAAACACTCCCTGGGATAATGCCTGAAGTCTCTGCCTGGCTAGCAATTATTTAAATACTCTGTTATGAATAGGATCAAAGCCTCCTCTTATTGAAACACTTCATTCCCAATGCCAGAAGTTGTCACCACATGACAAATGGATTGCCTGTTCTCTTCTCACAAGCGTGCTCTAACCAGACAGGGCTGGGCAGCCCGTGGGATGGGGAGTTTAATTAATAGCAATATTTAATTTCTACAACGAAGCACTTAGAGGGGGGATGAATATTGCAGCAGCTGCTGCAGAAGACGATGTGTCTGCTTCCGGTGGCCAGCTGAGAGTGGCTCGGTGCTGGTGAAGAAGGGCTCCATCAGCAAAAAGCACGGCCGCTGTGCTGGGAACAGGCCTCGCCGAGAGTTGCCTGAAATATTTCAGCCAGGCCAATTCTTTTATTTTTTTTTCTCTTTTTTTTTCTTTTTTCTTTCCCCCCCCTCTCAGTTACTGAGCAGTGTAAGTGTGGAGTCCTTCCTCCAGCTGATAGTAGCTATGGAAACCGTGACATCACTGCCGACATAGCGATACATAAAAATTCAAATGGCTGGGGACCGGTTGCTAGGAGAGCTCCGCTCGGGAAAGTCACCGGGCAGGCAGCCAAGGGACCGGAGTCTGCTGAACATGTTGTACTTCACCCTGGTGATTTTACCCTCCTCCCCCTATTTTCCCTTTCACATGCAAACCTTGCCTTTTTTTTTTTTTCCCCTTTTCTCCCCCCCCCCCCCCCCTATATTCACCCTTAAATTATCTCAGAGGTTTCGACAATGGGCTAATGAGCTGCTGTAGTAGCTGCACGTCACCACACTGTGTGCAAGGTCAGGGAAGAAAACCACAAACCGTACTTACTATCAAATAAAAGCCACTGTCAGCCACCTTTGTAGCACCTGAGTTATTATAAATGTGCGTTTTGGATCACTTTCAGGTAAAGGGTTTCCACTAAGCCTTATGTATGCACAAATTAGTGGAAAATCTCTGACCAAAAGTCATCAGAAATGAAGGTAATCTGAACCAAGGAAAAGGAGTAACCTCTATAGTGGGTAAAACTAGCCTGAATATGAGAAGTGAAGTGTTTCCTAGCAGTCTGAGTCACACCTGGTTTCTGGAGAGCTGGCGGTTCTCATCTGGTGTTTTTGGACCACTGGTGGTCAAGGGAAACAAGTGTAGTAAGTTTTGTAGGACAAGGTGTTGATTAGACCAAAATAGTTTTATTGGACCAAAATACTTAGAAAAATCCACCAACTGAAGAAATCCTTCCTCAGGCTCTTGGAGGATTTGGTGAAGCAGCTTGGTGTTCCTTCCAGCATTGTTGGTTGGCCTAATGAAGGATCTTGTACACAGATATGGTCACATGCAGGAACATGCATCTTCCATGGATGTACCTGAAAGAAATGCACAACTGATACATCCATTCTTGTAGACAATAGATTAAGAAGTCCAGGTTTAAATTTGTGTTTCCATACTAGACACATACATATATATATAAAATTTTATTATATTTCCTCCCAGACTGGAACGTTACTCACAGAGGAAGTTGTCCAAGTAGATTTTCACATGGCCACCCAAGTATTAACAAATGATGAGATCTTAATAAAGGCAATATTCATACTCAGTAGTCCTGGTAACTGCCCAAACAGTGAAGTGACGCTGGGGACATTTGCCTAGGAATTACTCATCAAAACTCTTAGAGCTTAAACAGAAACTGAAAAGGAAACAGAAAATTACAAAACTCACCATTGAATAACTTATTATCAGGAAGTCTCTGATTCTTGAGAAATGCCTATGTGCTCAGCACACCCCAGGCACTAACGTGAACCCAGACACAACCTGAAGATGAACACAAACATCAAGTGAATACGAAATAATTTTCATTTGTCTGAACTGAGTTGGGACCTATTAAACTGCTAGTATGTTCCACCCCAGACACAGCTGCAATTTAACTTATTCAAGTTTTTTCAATGTACCAGATAATGAGTATTATGGGCTGAGGTCTTCTTGGCCGAGACAGGAGAAGTTTGAGTTAAGAAGAGATATTCTCGTGTGGAAGGATGTTCACTGTAAGTACAGCACACTGCTTAATGTACATTTCACTTTCTGGTGCTGATATCACCTCCAAGGAGCCTTCCTTGTCTCATCCTGCTTGGTTTGCCTTCGAGTTCCATAATTCTCTGAACTGAGCTTTAGATCTTCTCTAAGTTGCATACCTCACTTGAGTTCAGATGTCCTCATTTGCTAAATGCTGCTCGTCTGGGAATTGCACAGCACCTTACTGGTTTAGTAACACATTTCTAGATCAATATATCAGCTGTGAAGGAAGAATAAGCTGAAACAGGACCAGACCCTTTAGGTTTGGAAAACATCTTGTCAAAAGCTTCTTAAGCACTCAGCTGTAAAAGTGGGCTTGTGGTGTCCAAGCTGGCAGCACTACCTGGAGAGACTTATAGCAGTCAAGTCCCCTGAGTGTAGTCGTGGGTCCTGGACTCAGCTCAGACACTGCAACATTCTATTAATCTAGATGGATATCAGGTCCTGGAGCCATCTTGCTCTGTATACTTAAAGAAACTCAACTAGTTTCCCCTGCATAATGCGTGGTAGGTATGTGAACTTCCTTTCCATGTCCCTAATCTGAGTGGCACTGAAGAAGAAATGAAGAGCTTTAGGGTCATGCCATTGCTGATGCCAGGGTCAATCGGTGCCTCTAGCACAAGTGTGTGAGCTGCACTCTGATGCTCTTTCATCTGCACACTGCCACTTGAACTCATTTAGTAAAAGCTGATTAGCACAAATGCTTCATGAACTTTTCCATTCATTAAAAAGCACCACTTTTGTTGGTATTCCAACTATTCCATTCATTTCCTGTGTACTTTGCATCATACTCCCAAAAACCATGTTGGATACTTATAATCTGGAAAGAAGCAGGAAACCCAGAGTTGTCCTTTGATTTAAATAAACATTTTCTTGCACAAGCTGTGGCAGCAAAAGCACTTGGTGATTTTCTTCTCTAGGGTCTCCTGCAGGACTGAATTACTCAAAAAGGTCAAAGAAAGTGTACCTGGCCAATGAAGAAGACTGGTAAACTGGTAACAACAGACATGGGGAAGGCTGATCTACTCAACAAATTTTTTGCTTCAGTCTTCATGGGCAGCACCTCTCCTGACGCCTCTTGGTGAAGGGACCGCGAGGCGGGGACTGGGGGAGAAAAGTCCCTCCCGCTGTAAGAGAAGATCAGGTTTGTGACTAGCTGAGAAACCAAAACATACAGAAGTCCATGGGAGCTGATGAGATGCATGACAGAGTCCTGAGGGAATAGGCTGATGGAGTTGCAAAGCCACTCTCCACGATATTTGAAAAGTCATGGCAGTCAGGTGAAGTCCCTGGTGACTGGAGAAAGGGAAACATTGCATCCATCTTTAAAAACGTATGAAGGAGGACCTTGGGAAGTACCAACCTGTCAGCCCCACCTCTGTGCCTGAGAAGATCATGGAAAAGATCCTCTTAGAAGCTATTGTAAGGCACATGGAGGCCAGGGTGTTGATTGGACACAATCAACATAGTTTCACCAAGGGCAAATCCTGCCTGACCAACCAAGTGGCCTTCTATGATGGAGTGACTCTATCAGTAGACAAAGGAAGAGTTATGGATGTCATCTATTTGGACTTCTCTAAGTCCTTTGACATGGTATCCTACAACATTCTGCTCTCTAAATTGCAGAGATATGGATCTGATGGGTGGACTGTTTGGTAGAAGAGGAATTGCTTGGATAGTTGCATCTAGAGGGTATTGGTCAACAGCTCAATGTCCAGATGGTAAACAACTATAGCAAAACTCAGAGCTATTTAGTTATCAGTGTGCTAACAGCATCTTTTCAGAAGATGTACTTGATACAAGAAGTACTTGTGTAACTGAGGTCAGTGCTGTGAAACATGAAGGTTGCACTTCCTACCCTATCTTTGCTGTGTGTGCTGTCCTTTTGAGATCAGAAACTGGCAGTTGTGGAAGAAGGAAATTGGGTATGGACTGGCCATGGGTGTTCTCAGTGATGTGGTTTCTGGTAGCAGACATTAGTTTTGTATTAGCCTTTGGGAGGAAGGTGAGATAGCATTGGAGATCTGAAGATTTGCCATCATCTTCCAGTGGAATAAAATGAAAATAAATAAATAAATAAATAAATAATTTAAGGCCATGAACCAGAGTGATGATTTTCCACTGGATTTCACAAATGTTCCTCTGCTCAATGTGGTGCTTGAGCATGGTCAGTAACAACCTTTTTCCTTCCTCTTACCAAAGATGATGATCTGTCTGAAGGTGTGTGTATTTCTATGGGATCAAGTTATTGTTTTGCTAGCTTACCTTTAAGGGATGCAAAATATGTTGGACAAGCTGCAATATATTTCACTGTCATTTTAGCATAATAATTCTTAGTTAGCATAATTATTCTTTAGTAATCTTGATGGAAAACAAAAGAAATTTAACTAACAGTCTTTTTTTTATAAAAATAGCCAAAGCAGGTTTTAAACTTGCCTCCCCTAAAATAAGGTGGGCATTTTATCATCCATTAGGATACAAGATCTTTGGCTACCTTCCATGGGAATTTAAAGGCGTTAAATTAGCTACAGAAGGGTTTCATTATTGTTCTCTAAATGTAATGGAAGTGAATTTAAATTTACAAGGGGAAAAGCTAATAATTAAAAATTGAACATAAGGGCTATAAAGTACAAAATGGGTTGCCTTGGATTGGCATACAGAACTTCATGAAAAGTGGAGCTCCTGCTGTGTTATGCTTTTCTAGAATGACTAAAAAAAAAGGTTGTTTAAAGGTGTTTTTTCTTGCAAATTAATTGCTTGTGGCTTCCATGGATCTTACAGCCTGCAAAGATGGCCCCATTGTGGTTTCCATTGATTATTACATTGAGGATTTTTTCCTCCTTTCTTGTTGTTACCCTTATCACATGCAAATAAAATGAAGTGTTGATGAGGATGTTGTGAGAGTGACTAATGCCCCAGATCTATCAGACCTTAAGCCCTTTGTGTGCAAATCTCAGCTGTTTCCTTTTCCTGACTAGTTTTCATGCATTTGCCCCTTTTTCACCCAATGTCCCATGGGCTGCTGTCAGCCACTCACCCCAGTATGTATCACAGTCCCCACCTGCGGGTCTGCGGGTCAGAGTGGTGTAGTGCTTGATCTACCTATACGAGCCCTGCCAGTAAAGAAAAAACGTACTTCTCCTAGGGAGAAGTCCTTTCAGGCTGGAAAAACACATTGTCTTGGTCTGTTTTCATCCCTTGACCACTAAATGGTAAAGACCTACTGGCATTTGTGATGTCCTAGTGTTTTTCTTCACGAGTTGGTAAGGACTGGGATCAGTTGGTGTTACTGTAGCTTTGCAAGGTCCACATCATGGAATTGTACCTGCCTTCATGCAAGATCATAAGTCCAGGCAAGCTGGGACATGAGCATGTGGGCCAGTAGTTTGATGACTCAGCAGGCACCAGAAAGGACAAGCTGCAGAAAGATCTGCTGGCAATGCAGGACATGCCAACAACCTGATAGAGGATGGAGAACTACCTAGGGAGCTCATCCTCAGTTGCTTTCTTCCCCAGGAATTCCAAAGATGCAAATAATGTGAAATTTCATCAATCCCATCTGCCTATGTACAAATGCCACAACACCCCAGTATTCCCTTACTGGGAATAAGGGTCAAGAAAAAACCTTGGTTTTGGTGTGTTTCTCCTGCAACTGGATTTTCCTTTCTGAATTTTAGCCTGCTCACTCCAGATAACTCCCTTCCCAGAAGCACCTGACACTTCCATCTTTTTCATCTTTGCAATCTTATTCCTCTCCTCATTCCCTTTTTCTGCAAGCCACCAGTTTGTTATCTTCTTGTTAGTTTTGACCTCTGCTCACTAAACAAGTACTCCTGCGTTTTCTCTGACTCTTGCCACTTTTGTCAAATAAGCATTTTAATTACGTTGCCTTCTAGGACTGGCCCATTTCTTTCCCTGTTTCCCTTCTTTTACTGATTTTTTTTTAAATTCTTCTAAACTTTTCTCTGCTTAGACAGAATTTCCTCCTACCTTTTCCCTCCTACTCTGTTTTCAACCAGGTAATGTAACCTACACATCTCCTGGGACAGCTAACCAGGATATGAACACCACCACCACCACTACCACTAGTCTGTTGGTGCAAGGGTTGTGAAGTGCCTGTGGGGAAAAGAGTTATCCAGGCAGACACTGTCATGGCTTCAATAACACCTCACCCACAGGAATATTTTTGAAGGGGATAGTAATTTTAAGCCTATAGGGAAGCAGAAAATGGGACATAAAGCAGGATGGGGTACCAAGGGTAATCCCCAGAGTTTACTTGCTTTACTTGCTAAGGGTGTTTAAAGCAAGGTTGTGCATTGGAGCTAACCCCTTTGGTTACAAATGTATTCACTCATCCAAAGGATGCTGTGAGACACCAACATTGGTCAGGTCACTTGTGGCTGGCATTGGGCCAGGTCTCCTACTGATCCCATAACAAAAGGGGACTGAGTAAGGAATACGGAGCTTTTTGCCCAGGAAATATGAAATCTTTGTTCTGCTGCTTCAACAGGGACTCTGCTTTATCTTGTTTATAACTCCTCTGCAAATGAGCTGTTTAAAAATATGGGTTTACCTTCTCCTTTTGGAGAAGGACAACAAAAAGTTGAGAGATTTTCAGTTTCAGCTTAAATTCCAAGGGGAGGAAAGGAGGAATGGAAATCTGTTATTTACTGTTAGGTTGCTGCTATATATCAACATACATGACTAAGTGGCACAATCTGGGCTCAAGCTTCCATTGTCAAGAACAGATCATATCTGAAAACAGAAGAAAGTTCCACCCAGACCTCTTGATCCCTGGCACAAGGACTCAGTGCCTGCAGAGCGTGAAGACTGTGAAGCTGGTGGAATTCTCAAACAGAAGTGCTGGCAGTCTGCAGGGCTGGAGGTGTGTTTTGCAACAGACTCTTTGCTCATTAAAGATCAGCTTCTACCATTTGCTCCCCCAGCTCATTAATCATTAGCTGTAGATGGGTGGAAGGGAAATGATATGTGTCCAGGTTTTAGCAGAACTTTTATGTGTTGAAATTGTTGGTCAGCTGACATGACAGGAGATAAGATTAAGGGCTGTAGTTGAAACATTTTCAATGGCATTGCAGTTCAAAAGACCCCTCTGGGCAGCCTGCACCCCTGTGTGAGCCAGGGGAGAGCGGGATGTGCCTTTCTGAGATCCCTAATTGTTCTTCAACAACTCCTTGTTTCCACTGACTGGGTAAGGTATGGGGATCTGGCGGCCCGAGTTTGCAGAAAGCCCCAATTTCTCACTAATTTCTTGAGTTCTGGTTTCATAATCTGGACATTAGTGTCTCCATGTGATCTTCACCTGGGCTGTCAACTTGGATGAGAAAAGTTGTAGGATCAGAGCATGATAACTTCAACCTGGAAAGTCAGTAGATCCAGACATTGTTTTGATGTCTCCTATGGGCTCTTTGGGCTGCCATTTCTCCTCCCTGTCTCCAGTTTCCCTCCAGGCAGTGAAAAGGCAATGCTCCAAAGCCAGTTCCCCACGTAACATGGTAACAGAGAAGAAATCAGAGAATCATAGAATCATTCAGGTTGGAAAAGACCCTTGGGATCTTGGGAAAGAAAGTCACCCGATAGCTCTTTTGACACCACACAGGTGTCATGTCACATCACCGGCAGTAGATGGGTGGACACAGTAAAGCCTCCAGCTTGCATTCAAACTCTCCATCCCCAGCACACTGGACTTTTCCAAACCCATGTTACTGGTGTGAGACTCGGCGAAGGCAGCAGTGCTTGGCCAGAAAGCCTGGGATGATTTCACTTTGCAAAGTGTTTCAGTCAGCAGCCAACGAGACTCTTCCTGAGTATTCAGCATTTTACTTTTTATGCAGAAATAAATGGCAAAATTCCCATGATCTTCAAAGGGAGAGTGCAGCCCCGAGTCCGTATGTAATACATTACTATTAGATGGAAATACTTGCTGGGCTCTGTTATTGGTGAGATTCAAAGTTTTATTTTTAACCACTGTATTTTATTTTATTTTATTTTGGCGCTGCAAATAAACTTTTCAGTTTATTCGAGGAAAGAAATAAAATCTGGTCCAGGGCACTTTAGTCTATGGCTCTTTCCATAGAACAAAAATCCAGAGATTTGGATCAAACTGTGTTCGTGAAGGCAGACTTGGGAAAGGAGGGCTGGCAGTGAACTCAGCGCTACTTCGCAGTGCTGATCCCAATTTCAAACCTAATCACCTCCAAATGTTGGAGATTGAGTCACTGCTGAAAGGGAGAGGTGGGTTTGCTAGGGAGGAAGCAGGCCAGAAGAAGCAGTTCAGATGATCAGGTGAAGCCAGGCAGGGAGGAAGAGGAGGGAATTGCAGCATCCCTTGGTGGGGCTGCAGCTGCAGGCGACATGAGAAGGGATTGGCTGAGCAGCAATTTTCACGGGTCAGGGCTGAATCCAGCCCTCGTGGAACTACTGTGCTGTGACTGCCTTAAGCCCCATGCGTGTGTGGGGGACCTGTGGATGCTCCTGGAGCCGGCAGCTGCCTCCCCCCAGGGCCCTCCTCACCTGCGCACATACTTCATGGCAAACACAAACAGCAGACCAGCATCCTCAAAGGGGTTGCCAGCAACTGTGGGCTGATTTACGAGCTGCTGTCAGATACAATGCGATAGAAGGAGGTTTGCAAGCTTCCCAGGGAGGCCAGGTGGCTCTGAAGAAACCTCTCTAGGTCAGGGCAGTTTGGTGGTAAGTGCCCTTGGCTAGCTACAGCTTGGAAAACTGTACTTTCTGCAGCTGAACATCTGAAGGAACCTGAGACCAGGAGGAAATGGATGGGCGGTGATTCTTCATGACCCCTGTCTCTTGCAGACAGGAGCTGGATTGCTGGGGGCAAGTTATTCTCTAATTGAGCATTACCGGCACTAGTGGTGTGGCTGACCCAGCAGGCGCAGTTAGGGGCCATGACCATGTCCCACCACATGAACCGAAAACAAAGTAATCACGTGCATTTCGAGAGGCGGCAGTAAATATAATGAGCAGATGTGAGGATGAGGGCGAAGAGGAAAGCTGTGACAGGGCCTCTGAAGCACCTGCTTGTGGTCACAGCTGTAAGTGGAGTGTTTGTGACCCAGGGACAGCTCTAACGTAGTGACTTCTTTGCGCCTGGCCTAAGATCAACCAGCTTCCTTGGGTCAGCAGAGCAGAGGGAGAGGCAGAAGTCCCTCGCCTGGGTCTCTACTTGTCTCACTTGAGAACAAATGTCTGGAGACATAGAAATGAATCCTACCCATTGTCCATGAATATGTCTCTGGGGGTCACTGCCAGAATTATGGTTTCTCAGCATTGCAGCTGAAAAGCTCCAGACCAGCTTTGCAAGCGGGGTGGGCAGATGGCATCCAGCTGAAGGACTCCATGGCACCATTTGTCATTATGAAGAGCCACCAGGCTAGAAGCAACTTTCTTGGCTCGTTGCGGCCCTGATATTGCAAGTGGCAAGGCCATATGCTGTCTCCCACAACTTGTGAGTCTGTTCACATCTCATCAGAAACCACGCTGAGATGCTGTGAGAGCTCCCTATTTATACGGCGTGGCTTATAAACTTCTGCATTTGTCACTCCATGTGTGTGTGTCTTAATGCCAGGTTTCGAGTCTGTGATAGGTCTCTTTGGTTGCCCAGGAAGGTCAGGATCCTTCGGGGCCAAAAGTCTCTCCCCTAGGTTTGATCATATTTTCCATTCTGGTTTTGGAGGGAATCCAGCTTTCAGACAACCTTTTATAAAGCTGCCTTTTTCTTAGTCTCCCTCTCTCCCCCTTTCTTTACTTTTTTATTTGAACAGGCCTAGACCTTCCAGACACTGATTCTAGCACTAAACTGGATCCAGGTGGAGAAGTATTCTCCAAAAATCCATCCCAGCCATCTTTCCCAATTTGCACTGCCCAGCCTGGCTTTGTGTAAAGGCCACAGGGACTTTGCAAGGGAATGGGTGAGTAAGGGAGTGGGTGCTGCACCCTCCTGCACTCATGCTGGAAGATTGTGATTGCTCACTTACAGGGGGACAGAGGGGAGTTGCCCACATGGAATTGCTGAATGACACCACAGGTGATGGAGGGCAGGGGGCTGAGTTGTGCCAGACCATGACCTGCCCCCAGCTATGCACCGCTAGGAGAGGAGATGCTTCTCCTCCCTGCACCCCGCCCACCCCCCTCTCCCCCCGTCCCCCATTGCCCAGGAAAGCCAAGCTGGGCTTTGTTTTTGATGATGGATGCTGGCACGTTCCCCTGCCGCGTCCCTCGGAGGGGACAAAGGGGACTCTGCTGGCTGTGCCATCCCCCCGTGTCTCACGCGGAGCCAGGGGTGGCTGTGGAGAGTCCCCGTGGTGTCCCTGCAGCTGGCAGGGTTGGCTGCCACTGTCTCGCTGCTAATAGGATCAGGGCTCGGGGAGGGAGGGAGACGGGGTGGCCGCTTGACGTTGGCCCCGTGTTTCTCCGCCTGAGGAATGTCAGCTCATTGCAGGGCATGTGAGGGAGAAACTGGAGCTGCTGTGGTACCGGGCTGGATGCGAGGCAGCAGGAGAGGGCAGGCAGCCAGGCTTCCCCCGGGTCCTAGCTGCCTTGCACTGCAGGGTTGGCCTCTGGAGCTGCTCCACACCGTCCTTAAGTAGAAATCCCTCCTCAAAGAGGTTTGCACGGAGCGGTGAGTTAAACTCAGCTCCTCCTTGGCCTCCTGCCCACCGCTGAGTTCACATTATGAGTCAAGGGGAAGGGAAAGGAAGCCAGGGGATGCTGTCATGCTGCAGGGGACAAGGCGGGGGAGTGGATATTTGGACACCAAAGCCTCCTTCACATGTGAGTTGTGGTTGGAGGCAGCTTTTATAAGTGGAAATGACCCCTGTGGAAGCTTCTGGGCCCTGCAGTACTAGAAACTTGGGAATCTCTGCAAGGTGGGAGCTCCAGTCAAGGGACCCGAGTACTGAGCATGGCTTTGAACTGAAGAAAACTACCATCCTTCCCTGTGTCTGGGAACATCCTGCCTTCTCTGGGATGCTAAAGATAGCTCATGTGCCCTTACATCAGCTGGCCAGTGTCATCTGGTCCTACCAAGGGGACACGTAGACCTGCCGGACCTGCCAAGCCCGTGGCTCACCTCAGTAGTCACTCTCCACGTGACAGGTTTGGAAAGGAGAAGGAGGTGTTTGGAGCCTCTTAAGAATTTCCCTGGGTCTGGTTGTGAAGAAACAGCTCTTGACTGCTCTGCATAGGATATGGGATCAGCTGGAAATCTTGAGGGAAGCTGAGAATTGAGGTCTTGTAGCAGATGCTTATCTGTGCCTTTACTCCTGGGGCTGCTAGGTAATGGGGAAAGGGCAGGGTAGCTGTTTGGGGCAACACTTTTTCCCCAGCATCCTGGCCTGCTTTGTGTAAACCAGGGCAGAGTACATCAGCTCAAGGTGGGGGACCAAGAGGTGAGACCTGTCTACTGCAAAGCGGGAAGAAATGCAGAGCTGCTCCCAGCATGGACAGGGAGATTGATTCAGCATCTGCTTTGTGAGTGACCCACCCTGAATTGGTTTCCAAGAGGGGCTTGAGAGCAAGCTGCAAATCAAACCCATACATCGGGCATGGAGCTCCTGTTAGACTCACCAGCTTTGCCTTATTTAAAAATCCCCAGTCTGGGACACTCTGCAGTCCTGACCCTCTTCAGGATGCTCTGTTTAGAAAGAATACTGCATTCGTCTCCTGAAATCACATAAAACTCAGAAACCAGGGATGCTGGCATCTGCTTGGATAATTTGGCTGACTGAGCATGACTTTGATTCATTTATTTTTTGAGAGGGAAATATCTGGCTCAACTGGAGACTAATTCCCTCTCTCTCCTGAGAGTGTCTTTAATAGCTAAATCTCAACTCTCTTGCTCGCTCTCATACCTCTGGAAACAATTGAATCAATTCCTTGTTTATAAAATGCCTGTGTTTGTGCACAGTTGACAAAATAAAACCTGCCTTCTATTTTCTTGCCAGATCTCCACAGCATTAGTCTTTGAGGGAAATTTTCGCTTTAATTTGTGTGTGTTTCTCACTCTCCAGCTGCAGGAAAGATGCACCGTTAGAGAAATGAAGTCCAGGGTGAGATGCGCTACTCACACTAAGGAATTCAGGTCCTGACCTAAATCCATTTTTCATTTAATCTTGATTCCAAACACACCTGATTTTCAGAAGCTGACAGCTGGAGCTGGGCTTGAAACACAGGACACAGACATCTCTATCACAGTTACAGGGCCTAAAGATCTGCCTTAATAGCTATTTTTCAGATGGCTGCTGACCTCTCACATCCTTCTAGCTAAGATTCATCTTCTCTGACCTTAGTCATCTGATGGTGTGGAGGATCTTTCAGAGTGAGCAGCACGATGGTACAAAGCAATCCATCCTTGCAGGAAGGATTCCTCTAATCTATTTTTGACATCTGCTTTGGGTGAGAAGAATCACACCAGGACCTCGCAAAGCTTTAAGAGGTCCTGAGGGTAGCGTGCTTCCATGAAGATGTTAACCTGTGGTCCCAAAATCCCATTACTTGGTGCTGGAAAAGGATTGCACTGCTATATCTAACAGACACATGCAAGAGTGGGCCTGCCAGGGCTCATCATGGATACAAGCAGGGTATGTGAGGAGGACCTGGGATGCTCTGTGTGAAGGACCCAAAAGTTGTGCCTCTGTGCAGCTTTTCAGATGGGCCTCTCTGCTCCAGAGAGTTTCTAACTTATAAAGAGACCAAGAAATGAAAAAAGTACTTATACTTGTCCAATGTAAAAGTAATACCGTGTGGTTTAATCAGTTCATATCCATGTTCTAATGTCAGGCTGGCGAAGCATCCCGCTTTCTCCTGGGCTTAAGACACTTATTCAGGGCAAACAGAGCTTAGCACTAGCATGAATTTTGGCTCTCTCATTCAACCTTTGGCCCTCAACCTTGTCACTCTTTACTGCTGCCAGAAATGTTCCCAGGCTTCAGGGTAAGTTGTTCCTTGTGCTTCACACGTGGTCCCCTGAGGCTTTGCTGCCACCAGGGGCCTGCCCAGTGTGGCCACTCTCTCCCAGTCCCTCCTAGAAGAAAGCAGGAAATTTGAAACAAAAATATAAGTGCACACACAGAGCCATTCTGGCACAAGCATGATGCCTTTAATTCATATCCTCCATTTGTTTGAAATAACATCCTCATGTAGACAAGCTGCAAATTCAGTTCGGCCAAAAATTCAAGTGAATTTCTTCATGCTCATCAGGCAGGGTTTCCACTTGGCTCTCTGGGCCTGAGAAGGAATCTCTACCAGGTTTTCTGTACCTTGAGTTACTTGATAGCCAGTCATGTTAGGATACTTCTTTTGTGAAAGTATATTCTTAAAAAAAACCAACAAACCCACCACTTCCCATGCCAGGATCTGGGCTGCAGAGAGCAGTCTAGGGCAGTTTTTACTCACAGATGGGTTTTGACTGCCTGGGGAGGTTGTGAAACACGTCCAGTGGTGGTGGGTTAGAAGAAATGTCGTTATCCAGCAGCAGCAGCAGCACTTGCTCCTCCCACACGAGAAATGAGAAGGACCTCGGTTACTGGTTGCAAGAGGTCACATTAGCCAGGGAGCTGCTAAACGCTTTTGTTTGTGGTCAGAAGTCAGTCCCTGGGCTGTGGGTGCACCTTTTACCTCTGCAGCTGGTAACCACCAGCACATCTTGCTCCTTGCTTGGAGGGGCTGACCTGCTGCTGTACAGACTGGCTGGAAACTGGTCCCTGTGTGAGGGAGCTTGAAAAGTACCAGAGTGCATTTACCAAAAAAAAAAAAGGTTGTGAAAAGGAGCCTTATCTTCAGGTTGATAAAATGTGTAGCTATTTTTACCTGATTTTTATATGCAATCTAAGGTAAACACACCACAAAGGGAAGGCAGTGCAGTTTTAGTCAGCAGCCAACTTCACTAAGCCAGCTCCAAGGAAGGGATAATCTTTCCCTTGTCTAGTTTGTTTGCAAAGAAAATGAAACTTGCTTGCTCTCATTGTGTGTTCACCCATTGTATGTGCACTGGTTCTCAGTGGTACAAAGTACAGCTTCTTCTGCGGAGCAAAGCAGTCCAGGAACGTATCCGCTGGCTTTTGCTGCTTTCCTCTCTTTAAGTGATTTAAAAAAAAAACACAAACCAAAGATCTTTGCCAGAAAACCACTTACATCTGAGTTTTCCTGTGAATGAAATGAGAGACTGAGCACTGTATTGCAGTTAAAGAAGAGGCTTTATTTCTACGTCTTGTTTCTTCTGTTTTGTGCAGAAGGAGGAGTGTTTTCTGCTGCATCTCGCAGCCAGGGACTGGCTCTGGTTGGTGGTGGAACCAGCATAGCAGTGCAGCTCCCAGCCCTTGTTTGCAGGGGGAGGTGTTCCTTCTATGGGGTAGGTGGGCAAAGGAATGTTGTTCATAACAGAGTCAGGCACACGGCCTTGTGAAACGCGTTGAAAGTGCTTCTCGTCTAGAGGCCAACGCTACAAGAGACAAAATGACCACTCTTAAGGCTAATTCATTGGGTTGGTACAGAGTAAAGTGATGTTGTAGATACAAGTGCTGTCTCTAACAGACGGTTAAAGCCATATCAGTGGGAACGTTTATGGGTGGCTATATCACTTGACTGATTAACCATTTATGATCACACATAATAATAACAACGTCATAATACTTTACCACCCCTTGAAAATCCTGTGGTGTGAAATGTTCCAGGAAAAAATATATCTCACCTTTCAGTAAAAGGTAAGATGATGGTATTTTGTTAGCCTTTTCCCTTGCAAAGGTGGTCTGGATGCTACAAACCACAGTGATCAAGAGGAGAAGAAGACATATATGAGCTCTGACGCAAGTGACATGGCCACCCCTTTTCCTGTCCTCTTGTCTCTTTTCCTCCCAAACCTTAATAGAGAGCAAAGCAGTGAGGTTTGGGGGTCTACCCTCAGCAGCCACTTAATCATGATTTTTGAGCCAAACCAGTGAGATGTGATCACAGAATTGTGTAGAGTGAAGTGAAAGGACTGGGACTGTTTAGTTTGCAGAAGAGGAGGATGAGGGGAGACCTCATTGCTCTCTACAACTACTTGAAAGGACACTGGAGAGAGGTTTGTGCTCATCTCTTTTCACGGGTAATTAGCAATAGAACAAGAGGGAATGGCTGCAAGCTGCAGCAGAGTAGGTTTAGGCTGAACATTAGGAAAAAATTCTTCCCAGAAAGAGTGGTCAGACCCTGGAATGGGCTGCCCAGGGAGGTGGTGGAGTCCCCATCCCTGACTGTGTTTAAGAGTAGATTGGATGTGGTGTTGAGGGATATGGTGTAGAGGAGAACTTTGTAGAGTAGGGCAGATGGTTGGACTTGATGATCCCAAGAGTCTCTTCCAACCTAAATGATTCCATGATTCCGTGGTGAGGGGAACCTGCCTGGCACCTTCAGTGCACCTGTTTAGAGCTATTCTCACGAGAAAAGCTCATAGATCAGAGTCCACTTTGCCAGCATGCTCGTTGTGAGATTTGCAAGGGCTCCAGACGCTAGTGACGCTGCCACAACACTATTTCTTCTTACAGTGTTTCAGCTTCTTCCAACTGGAAAACATCATGGAAAGGAGAAGGGAAAAAAAACAAAGCCACAGGCAAATATCTCCTTTTTAAGTACTGCTTCTACATATGTCGGGTACTCCAGGGCCATGGGGGTGGAATATGTTTTCCCCTCTTGGTTTTTCCTCATCCCTAACCTCTCAGTCCTCTTCAACATTTCCTTTCTCTCCATGGTTACTTTACACAAACAATTTCCCTGCTGACATGGTCAATGCAGAACTGCCATAAATATGCTCTGCAGATGCAACATATTACTCACCCGCGGGGTGACTCATCTGGAGCAAGCTGGTGAAGAGCCATACTGGGGCCTGTGAGTCAGCAAGGCTGGTTTGCTTTTGAGCTCACACCTACAGGGAGTGGAAGCACATCTCGGCGCCTTTTGTGGAAACCCAGGAAGCCCTGCATGGGTGGCCCTGATGCCTCATCCAGGAGATTACTGGAAACTTAGGGAAGGAAAGTCTTTACTCGGTTTCCCTGTTGTCACTGATAGAAGGAGAGGGCTTGTGTAATGAGAAGGTGGCCACTGTGACCAGATATGGGATTTCAGACTGTGCCCTCCCATGGGTGAAAGCCCAGCCCTCGACCACTGGAAGACAAGAAGGTGTTAGCACCTGAAGGAGGGCAGGCACAGCAAGCCCTAGGTAGCAGAGAGAAAGTCGTACAGGCATTGCTTCTTTTTAGGGGCAGAAAGCAAGCCTTGTGTGGTGAGTCCATAAACCATGAATTTTCTTGTGGTGCTGACCCTAACTCAGCCACAGCTCAAGTGTGTTCTGAGTCTGTATGGTCTCAGCATCCTCAGGAAGCTCAGAAGTATCTTCTGCTTAACCTATTACTGTGATCTGTGGATTCCCAGGCATTAGACCACTGGTCACGGGAATTCAAGGAGCTTGTCCCAAAGTAATCAGGTTTTCATGGTGACAGATTAAAGAAAATTTTGCTTAACAGAATAATCAGTTACTACAATGGGCAAACAAAAGATAAAACAAGGCAGATACGGCATGGGAAAATTTTGTGTAGAACTGGTAGGAACCATATGCAAATGTGAATGCGGAATAAAAATAAACACAAATGTAAAACAAGGAAACAGATACTTTCACCAGAAAGGAAGTGTTGTGTTGCTTTGGCTTTTTGGTTACTTTCTTTTGCTTTGAAACGGTTAATAGGGATATTAACTGCTAAGACAGAAATTTGGTGTAAGTGTTGGGACAAAATTTCATGCAAGACTGGGACATCTGCAGGTGGAGGTGAATGCCATGTTGGGAGCAGGAATGCAATTGGGGCATTAGATCACTTTTTTATTCTCTTAGGAAATATTTTAAAATATACATCTAGCTGAAACAGATGGCTACAATCACACCATTTTATCTTAATCCAAATACGGAAAAATTGGTTTCCTGGCTTTATGACACTCAAGCTGTTTCTCTTAACCTTTTTCCCCAGGAAAAGCCCCAGACACTTCACACCTTTGAGATTCTCAGGTTATTTACCTACTGGTCAGACTGACTCATGCTAAATTTCCCTAGGCTGTCCATAACAGTTCAGATGTCCTAATATACAATTCTGTGCCGTCTCCAGTGGTTATCATACACTGTTTCATAGATGATACTTTGTTAAGTGCTGTTTTAAGTCCTCCTGGCAGAGTTAGGCTCAAACAGGGTGTCTAAAAGGTGTAAAGCCCTTCTAGGCAATCGTTTGTAAATTGGTCTGATCATGCCATGTCCAACTTGTACTCATTTCATTCTGTTTGCTGAGCAAAGCTGGGCCATTGGTGTGATGTCCGGTGTGCTTGGACTGGCTCACTTTCAGAGAGTCCTAGAACCCAGGTCTACCTTCACACAGGTTTCTCTTGCCAAAGTGATTGGTTTGCTGGATGACCTCATGATCTGGGATTAGCAGGGGGCACAGCCCCAAACCCTGTTTTATTGTTTGAGAGAGCATTCACCCTGCAGTCAGGAGGCCATGAGGCACCTCTGGGTTCTGGTACCTTGATATCCCCTACGCCTGGCCATGGCCCGTAGTACTGTTGCCTCCTTTTCAGTGAAGAGCTGTTTCCAAATCTACATTGTCAGGTTCCAAAAAGGGTTGCCTTACACTCCTGTTGTATAGAGGAGATAAAGTTAGATGATCCCTTACACACCATGAAATGCTCCATGAAACTTGGTAGTGGATAATAGAATATGAACCTCCCTGTGACTGCCCAAGGCCTGCGTTTCTCATTAAAATTGCTTTTGTTTTTGGTGAGCAAGGGATTCTTGGAGAGCATCACTCCTCTCTTATACTTAAACCCTTCCTTCACTTCTCCATTGCACCATATTTTGGCTGTTATGATGACACCTTTCTGGGTTTCTTGCTAACTACTACCTCAGAGCAGTTGGTTTGGTTCCCAGACCAACTGCACCATGCTGGGTTCTCCCCTTTGGTGCCTGGGCTCCTCTCCACATTGGCAGGAGATGGTGCCTTCACACAAATCCACTCTGAGCTAGAGGAATGACTTGTTGGATGCAAAGTCAGAAGCAGGAAGACATTTGTACAAATTCTTGCAATGGGGAGGGCATCATCAGCTGCTGCCAAAGCCAATATGGTGCAGTAGAGCATGGCTGTGTTTTTGTGGTGCTCTGTGGAGGGCAATTATCAGTCTGAGGAGATGTTAAGTGGACTTGGGTTGAAAGCAAAAGCCTGATACATGAAAAAAGCAGGGATGAGAAGTGGGAAAGCCCTGCTGGTGGAAGTGAGAAGGGTGCAGGCATCCTTCAGACAACTTGTCAGTGTGGGAGTCATGGACTGCTTCCAATAGGCCCAAAAGTGGTAGCTAAGAAATGCACTTTAGGAGGCTTTATTTTGCTTTGCGGGAGTCTGCTGCACAGCTGGAAAATGTAATTAGGTCCTTGTGCTGTAAAATGGGCTGCACACATGCTGCTCCAGGCTTCTAATCTAGAAGAGGGATCTGGGGACAGGTTAGGCATAGGCTATTCTGCAATGGAACCACGCTTTCTGTCAATCTAAGAGGGTAAGATTTGTCCCAAAAGCCACCTTCTCTTGACCCCAACCATTTGTGTGGCATGTACAAGGCAGTCAGAATAGTTCATTATAAACCTGGAACATCTCATCTACACCCCTCACTTTGAGTGCTTAACCATTTCTACAGCCTGAATATCAAGCGTACAGGGTAAAGTGGGAGATCTAGTGAAGTAGACTTGGAGGAAGAGAATGGGTCTGAGAAAATCCCAAGCAATAGGACAACATCCACAGGAGATTTCTCCCCTGCTATGGGAGTAAGAAACAGAGCTGAAAGAGGATGGTGTGTGAGCAAGGACAGTCTCTTTCTATTTAGGGAACTAGCTTGGAGAGACCACAGGTCTGCATTACCTACGGATCCTGTGAGGTTAGCTGCCTCTGCTGGAAAATGCTCCTTCACAGAGTCAGGTGGATTCAGAAAATTTTGTTTCCAAAAACAGAGCACATAGGGTATTGTCCTCTGGTGATGTCTCCAAATGGGAGATAATCACATGCCACAACCATCAATCATTCCCTCAAATTGTAAAGATCTTTGCTTATCTGTAGGTTCAGATTTTGCTCTAGAGTTAAGTGGGTATAATCAGTATGTTTCCATGTAAAAGAGCTCTTGTTCTTAGATTATTGTTTGAGGGAGGGTGGTTAGGGGGTGTTTTAGACCTTTTTTGTTGTTATTTTTAACCTGGAGAAAGTCCAACCAACAATAGTAGTAAGTAAGACTCCAAAGGTTGCAAAGTCAGGCACCCTGGTGCTAGAAGGTGACAGAAATCAGGTTGGTTGTATGAGTTCAGTTTTATCTCCTGTTTTGATTTCTTTTCACAAGATCCTGCATATTTCAGCAGAGGGCCCCAACCTCATTCAGCGTGCCAGGTAGACAGTGAAACAGGAAGAATGTGCTATAAAGCAAACACTTTCTCTTGTGATTAAGGCATGGTGTGGGTATCCAGGAGAGGTAAATTATATTCTTGGCTTTGCTACAGCCTTTTGTTTGATGTTGAGTTGGGTTAGATAGTATCATAATGGAAACGTACAAGGTGGTTGAATTATGGTCGTGGCTTGGCAGCATGAGTTATGGCCTTCTTCGCTGTATCTTTTTTGGTCTGTACTTTGCAACTTTCGTGTTCTTGCAACTAAGCTTTTTCATAGCACACCTTGTCCTGGAGGAGTGGGTAGATCCCTGGGGTTTTTTTTCGTGTCTTCTAAAGAAAACAGCATCCTGGTGATGGTGGTGCTCGTGCAGCTCATTGTGATCCTGTCTTTCTCCACTTGAGGGCGATGTGACCTGATTCAGTCCACGAAAGTGGCGACTCAGTGTGAAATTAGGATCACAAAATTTTGGCCTCTAATACTGGGTGTCCAAACGGTGTCTAGTCATCTGAGTTCCCACTAAAGTTGGCGGAGATTTGGTCAATACAGACTGTGGAGTCTGAAGGGAAAGTCAGCTTTGCCTAGAATAGAAAGGCATCAACTAAGCACAGGAACTGCTCCTGCACTTGACTGTATTGAGAAGGGCCATAACTCCCTTCCCACCTTGTGTCTTTGGGATGGCCCTGGGTCTCCTGTATGGGCTCCAGTTGCTGTCCAAGAAGAGTGTCCCAAAGGTCCTTGATCACATCTGCCAGTTGTGTACAGGTGTTTTGACTATCTTCAGGCGTGTCAAGTGGCACTTGATATCTAATTGAACAGCTAAACCAAGGCCCAGATCTCTGCTCACAGTTATGGGAACTGGGACATTTAGCTTGTGTAGGCAGAGGCTCTCAGTTAAAAAGACCTCATTTAAAGGTCCTGTTTTCAAGCTAAGCCCTGCCCAGGGTTATTGATGTCACTGAAGAAGGGAAGGCATCCGACTGGGTGTGGAAATGCAGGACATTTTCTACTAAGGAGACTGAATGCCCAGCTCTCAGTTGGACTGTAAGGAAGGCACGTTGTGGGTCAAGATCTCAGATGAAGAAGCAACTGATGAAGTTGTCTGAAAATGCAGGTGCTGCCAGATTGCTTAGTCAGGTTTTGCAACAAAATATGTGGCAACAGGGCTTTTTAAAGACATAAACCCTTGCTTTGTAGAGGCCTGTGATAATCCTTATGGCAAGAAATATAGTTCAGGTTTCTGCAATGCACTTCTTTTCATAGTCCAGGAAAGCTACCCTACATTCCAGGAATATGGGAATATGCAATAACTGTCTGATAAATGTTAGTTGATCTAAGTGATACATTTTAGTTATGTTTGTTTTATCTGCCATGTTAATCAGCATTTACCTTTCTTGTTTGCAGAAAGAACAGGAAAGAAATATTACAGATGGAAACGTTTCAGTCCGCTTGAAACTACGTGAAACCAGATTAGTGGTGTAGTGGCGAATGAAGTTGGCATTGCTTATTAGCTGGGGCTTAAAATACTCAGACAGCAATGGTCTGTAATGAAGTAAATAGATCATCATTGTCCCTAGAAGCAGGGAAAGTATTACAGGGTACCAGATATTCATGGCAGAAGCCTAGGAGCTCATGCTTCTTTCTGGACCTTACATCCCACAACCACATTCAGAATCTTCACAGGTTCAGCTCCCTTCCTAAAGTCGATTTTTATACATGGCACTTGATTTTTTTCAAACAGAAGGGTATCTCTTCTGTCTTACTGGGTATATGTGTTGTTCTGATATGGTGAGAGCTGCACAGAAACTGCTCTCTTTTGGGGTCTGTGGGGACAGGAAAAGATCAAGTCTCAGGTCTTGAAGTGGAGCACAGAACTATGTATGCTTATGTCCTTGAAATGAGTTGAGATTTAGACCTGTAATGAACACTTGGGTCCAAAAATACCTCTGTTGGTAGCCCCAAATGCCTCTTATCAGGTTGCTTGTGCCTGGTCATCTTCTGATGGTTGATCTAATAACACATTGTTTGAGTTATAGCCCATGCAGGGCAAGGATTTGGTTTGTTTTGGGAAAAAAAAAAAAAAAAAAAAGAAGCTAACTAAAGTGCTTTCTTAGTAAATCATTTATATGTTAGCGGGTTTAAAAAATGGTTCTTGGATCATTTGTTTCATGTTAGCCTCTGTCACAGCTCTCAGACAGACAAGGTACTGCTGTTCTCTTAAGCCTTTGACATGGGATAAAAGTAATAACAAAAGGGAATTAGTGAAGGAAGAACAAATTCCAATGTGGAGATTTCACACTGGCCTGTAGACCTCACTCCCCCAGGATTGCACTGAAGCCAGGAGCTGAGCAGGGCTCGTGACAATTGGAAAGTGCTTGTCCTTGCCTAGGTGACCATACTGGGACTGAGAGGCAACCCTTCCAAATGCACACTGTGGGGCTCCCCGACCTTGGCTGTGGACTTGCATTCTCCCCCCAGACACGTAGCAGTAATTCTACTTACCTTCATCCCAGTGAATCCGTCCAGAAAGCCCTGGCACTCTGGTGGCTGACCCTCCAACCATCTGCCAGTAACAGCAGGAGCCTTGTGGATGCCTTGTTGTGGGAAGCACATGGTGACATTCTTGCAAGGGGGACTTCTGCTGAGCAATTGCCCTGCAGAAGGCTGAATTTACTGGCTGTGCCTTAAAAGCTTCCACTGTAGTGCTGAAGGTAAAGGGAATATACCTTCCTGCTGGCCTGCTTGCTGCTGATTTGACATCATGCCACGTGGGGGAGGTGTTGGAAATCAGCAAATTCTACGGAATTAAAATTAAATAAATAAAAAAAAATCACTCTGAGTTGAAAGGGAGGAGAGCCAGGAAAGGAAATACCTCAGGCAGAGAATTACTACTTCTGTATCAAAGCCAGCAGCTCCTTACTCTAATATTTAACACCCGGGAGAGCTGAGGGGGAGGATGCTGAGAATGGGTGAAATTTTTCAAATGCACCCAATTCCTAGTGATTTTCCTCGTGTGCATTTTTTTCTAGTGAATGCTCAGTTTGATGAGAAATGTGACTTTTGGTCACCAGAAACATATTTACACGTTCAGCTGCAAACTGCATTTGGAAAACAGATTGTGGAGGGTGGCTGGAAAGGGAGGTGACATCAACCCTTACAACCAAAATCCAGCGCTCGCTGCTGCTTTTCTTACTAAAAGTTCAAGTAAAGTGTTTCACTCTGGGTCAAAGGGATTGTTTGAGGTATCAGGAGAAGTCAAGAAGAAGAGGCAACTTTTTTGCTGTGCTTAGCTACTTAAAGGAGGGCTATTGAGCTGCCCAGGGAGGTTGTGGAGTCTCCTTCTCTGGAGACATTCCAAACCCGCCTGGACACGTTCCTGTGTGACCTGCTCTGTGTGTTCCTGCTCTGGCAGGGGGATTGGACTAGATAAGCTTTCAAGGTCCCTATCCAATCCCTGATATTCTGTGAAAAGATGACACGGGCACAAGCTGCAGCAGGGGTAATTGCTTTTGGACATAAAGAAGGGAGTCTTTCTCCTGAGAGCACTGAAGCACTAGGAGAGAAGCCCAGGCAGAGAAGTCTTCATCTTTGGAGATACCCAAAACTCTGTGGAGCAAGGCCCTCAACAACAAGATATGACCTTGAACCTAGACCTGCTTTGATTGAGGCGTTGAGCTACAGACCTCCAGAGGTCCCTTGCAATCCAAATTCTTCCCTAGTTTTGGGAAGCTGAGACAGTGATTGAATAAAATAAGGAAAAGAAACCAACACCCTTCCCCATTTTTCCTTCATTACTCTCCCTTCAGCACAGCTGGAGGCTGGTGCTTTTGTGCCGTGCCATTCATTTGGCTTCTAAAACCTCTGGCCCATACAGGGTACTAATATCCATTTCAGCTGCTTTGCTTAATCAGTTAAGTCAGTTTGAAGTCATTTCAGTCCCCAGTGATGCTGCCTGCATCAGTGACAGCGAAATCAATCGCACTGCAACAGGAAGCACTCTTATTGCATTGCCAGCACTTATGGGGATGTCTTTTGATGCTGCAGGGACAAGGAAACAAATAAGACAGGAGCCAGACAAGGTACAAAGTGGGTCTACAAGCTCACCAAGGGAAAGACAACATGAAAGAGAGAAGTTATTGGGAGGATTGAAGCCAATGTCAAAGTGACATGGTAGATGCACAGGGATCTGCTGCCTCTCTTTGCTCCCTTAACCCATCTTGTTGTTAGGAATTGTATATCCTGAGGTCCCAAGACTGGATCCAGGCTATAGGAGGCCAATAGTGTTATCCCAACCAGAAGTTGAACCACAACAGCTCACCTCTATCTGGTAAGGAGTTGCATCCAGGTCTGCTTCTCAGTAAGGAGCAAAGTTTTTGGTTTCTTTTGTTGTTGGGGTTTTTTTTGTTTGTTTGTTTTTTTCCTATTTGGATGTAGTGTGCAGAAATCCAAGAGACACATTTTCTTTTTGGAGCAGGGAGGTGTTGGGTCTTTCTCTTGTCACAAAACATTTAGACGTTTTGGAATTACTCATTTGCGTGAGGTTTTGATTTGGCACCAGTGGCAGGAAAGTGAAAACAGTCCATCACACCAGGTGTTAACAGGGGAAATGCATTAATAGTGCTTGTCACACACCTGGATACAGTGGGGATCCAGGCCCACCAACTCCAATGGGGAGGTCCACAGACCGGCTTTGCTTGGCTTTGCTTGGCCTGAGGTCACCTTCCGTCACTGTAAGTTAGAGAGTTAGAAAAGATCCAGGACACAAAGTTAAATGAAACACTTGCTGGCATGTGTGTCTTTTTCTGCACTGGCAGAAGTCCTGTTTGAGTGGATCCAGAAGGCTTTTGTCCCAAATATTTACAATATGCTGCTAAAAGGAACTGCCGGGTGTGACCTGGAGGCCTTCTCTCCACCTCTTTGCCTGAGGGAGATCCAAAACAATGCAAGGGAGCTGGATTTCCTGCCAGGCTGGTCTCCGCCTGGGGAGGGGATGAAAGAGAGCAAACCACAGACAGCAGATGTCCCTTATATTACTTAATACAGCCCGCCACGGGGAGCAGGAGAAGAACCTGTAGCAGACAGACCAGCTGAAAGCTCTGCTGGGGAACAGTCTTCCTACAGCTCTTGGAAAGGGCTGGGATGTGGAGTGGCCAAACCCTTGGCCACGTGCTGGGTTGCTGCAGCCAACTCAAACCCTCGCTTGTTGTGGGTCACTGCTACTTTGACTTTGCTGCAACCAGTGAGAAAAGAGGGAACGCTGGTCCTTTGTCATTTACTGGAGGAGGGTATGTTTCCTCTGGAGTTTTTGAGTCCTCCAGTGAATCACTGAGAACGCTCTATCCCTGCTCAGTGCTGCTCTTCTGTGATTTACAAAGAAACTGTGCAAAGACATTCATTCTTTTATTTGTAGAGTCTGTCCCAGTAGGACTTCATTGGTGTCTCTCTAAAATTCAGAGACTTTTTCCTAGCTTTAAGGTAGCTGGTAACTGACTTACAGCTGCCTCTCTGCAGGAAATTGCAGTATCATATTTCCTTTTATGTTGCTGCTTCGTAGAAACATTCCCATGGATTTTGGGGAAAAGGAAGAATGAAAAGATGAGAGCAGGATAGAAATCTACCTCTGTTTGGTCCCGAGTCTTCTGCTGCTTGCCCTGAGGATCAGAGGGGGTCAAGCTTTGTCCTGATAATGACTATTATTAATAAGAGCTACGTAGTGATCATGCTGGTCATCCCAGCCTATGTAGGAAACCTTCATTTGGGTCTCAAGGCAACTTTTGAAATTTTTTGAAAGGTCTCTCTTCCTTTCACAAATGGTGGTGATGTCTCCTTGTCTGTTTTTAGAGGATGGTGAGAGAAAGATTCTTGCATTCAGTCCTGGCTATATTCCCAAGCCATGGTGTCACAAGAGCCAGCCTTGGTTACCTCAAGCGCCCAAGCAGAAAGGTGTGCCTGTACCTTCTCATGGCTTACATTTCTCTGTGGGTTTACTGATCACTGAACAGTGAAGGAGAAGACAGTTGTAAGGCTCAAAACTCATCTTTCAAAGCAAGAAGCATGCTAACAAACCGAGAGGAGCCAATGCTAATCATATTAGCTACAATATGAAGGCTGGCCAGCTTCACTCGTCAGGGCAAAAACTGATCCCTGGGGATGGTCAGGAAGGTTGTTTGCCCCCATGGAATGGGATTATACAAGCAGGTGCACAAAGCAGGTTTGATGACTGTAGTACAGTAACAGCTGGAGGCCTCAGCACTGGATTGAGTTTCCTGGCATGGCCCAAAATTGCACATTACCCCAGGGACTGCCAGAGATGCGCAATGAAGTTCAAATCAAATAAGAACATCTGCCTTCTCCCGCTGCCTTCTGTGGGCTACACATGAAAATTGTCCCTTGGCATAATTCTGCTGGAGCCAAGTGCCATTTACCTCCGTAGATAGTTTGGTCCAACGTGTGGTGAAGTGTCAGAGTTGCCAGGGCTTGAGTTCCTGTAGCCACAGCTGCTCACAGTGGAGCTGGCCGAAAAGATGTTTGCATCATTGGTTGTGTGATCTCACTTTCCCTCCATGGATCCAGCAAGCAAAGCAGCTTCCACCTGGCTATAAAAGGCTTTTTCCTTACGCTCGGCTGTGTGCAGATGGAGACTTGCCATGGTGCAAACATGCATGGACCACATCTCCAGACTGGCAGGGATGCTTATCCAGCTCTGTTACCTTGAACAACTCTACTATACCTATTTCTTCTAATATATTGGTGATGGGGAAGCTTGGCCTGATAAACGTTCTTGGTAAGAATCTAGACAAAAATGGAGCTGCTTAAGTATCCATAGATGAAAGCCTTTCCTCATGGGATTGTAAGCAGGAAGACTGGTGATCTGGGGAAGCAGCCTTTGCACGATGAGCATGCCCCATACTCCACAAGCCTGTGTGGCACATCAACAACCAGCATCTGTTGATGGAGCAGTACGGTCCAAGTCCTCCAGACTATTTCTGAGTGGGCACAAAGAGTCCTCCAGCATTTTACAGAAGAACACAGGCATCCCAGAACTGACAACAGGAGACAACAGTGAGTGTTGCCAGGTTGTAATATGAGAAACCCTGTATGTGAGATGGCCAATATTAGGACACTCTTGTGTGAGTGCACCGATTCAGCTTTGCATTAAGCAGCACAGACATAGAGAAGTTTCCCACCAGCAAACCCTAGCAGAAAGGAGGGGCAATTTCTAAGTAACTGGAGTTCTTTGAGGTTTGTAGTCAAAGTATCACGGCTGTTCAATTAGGAGGCTGGAGAATAAAAGGCTATCGCCACTACACAGTGGTATAATCCAAAGCCATGACTCCTGGGACTGTAGCTGAATGATCAGGCAGGGGCTGCTGAAGAGCTGTGGTGTGGGACGAGCTGACCCAGAGAGCTGCTCAGCGGGGAGGCACGTGGCATCGGGCCCGGCAGGGTGGGTGAGCACTTGGGAAAGCTGTACTTTTATCTCCTCCAAGATGCCTTGGCTGTACGTACAGGACGTGGCGTGCCGCCAGAGTGGGAGACGTCGGTCGCTGCCCCGGGGGGGAGGCAGAGCTACGGGGGCTGAGCTGAGGCTTTGGCAGGTCTCTTGCAGCGCAGCTGGGTAGGCTGCTCAGGAGCTGTGGGAAACACGCGTGCTACCGGTCTTGGGGGAGACATTTATGCTGAGAGCAGCCAGGGATGGTGCGTGCATCAGCTACATCTCAACTGGTAAACGACACAGGTCCCAAGCGTGGGTTCCCATGGCAGCACAAGAGTGTCTGTGCTGTTAGATGGTGAGCACAGTCCCTGGCATGGCCCTACTGGCATTTCCCACGTGATGCCCTGGCACAATCTGGGGGTTGTCACGGGCTGGAGACATCCCCAACAGGCAGCAGCGATGTGGCCGTTCCCTTTGCAGGACAAGAACATCTTAGCAGAACAGATACAAACTGTCCTGCTGTGATATTTGTCCTCAGAACTGAAAAAGGGGTTTGTGACCACCCTGTGGGTTGGTGCAGCCGGGATGGTGCCAGGGTGCAGAATTGGGTCTGCGGGGGCACTCCTGGCTGTCCATCATGTGCTCAAGCCACTTCACATAATGGCCTCCTAGAGATCAGTTGGTTCTTTTGTACTCACCTCTGAACTTTCCCTGGTTTCCTTTAGGTTAACACAAGCACTGCCTGCCCTGCAGATGGTCGGGAAAATTCAAACTAGGTGGGATCTGCACTGGGAAATCACAGTTGAGCACTCCACGCTGCTACACCGATCTCCTGCAAAGTGGGATTTTATGAACGGCTTCTGCTTTACCCTGATTTAAATATCCTGACAGTGCTGCAGCCCCACGGCTCTCACCAACCGCCATCGTTTGAGCAGCACTTTGCAAAAATACAAGCTGGGAGATTTCCTGGTGCCACCTGGGGTTGCTGGAGAAAAAGCAGCGAGAAAGTGCTGCTGGCGACTGTATTACAGCGCAGCAGAGCTGCAGGCAGGCAGGCATTTTTGGTGTTATCGGGGAGTTAAAATCGGTGGACAATGGGGCTAACAAAACAAAATAAAAGCAGGTTCTTCCCCGCTCCGCCCGGGGAACAGGAAATTCTGCAGGGGCGAGCGAGCAGAGGTGAACAAAGCGTTAAACCCTGGCAGAGCAGCTGCCGCTGACCTTCTGGTCCCAGCACCGCTAAACAAAGCTCCTGTTACAGCTGAACTTTAGTACCAACTTCTGCAGCTCCAGGGATCCTCGCAAAAGTACTTGCCGAGCTGCGATTAGCACGGCGCACAGCAGCGGGCAACGGCGGAGGGAAGAGGATGGTAGGGAGGTCAAGCCCACCATGTCCTTTCCCTGGGCTCTCCCCAAAGCCTTCCTCTGCTCTGGCCAGGAGTTTAGGACACATGAAGCTGGAAGGTGCTTCCAGACCAAGGTGCTCAGCAGCTGCTGATTGATATATCTGCCTTTTTTTTTTAATTTATTTTAATTTCCACCTATCATTTTGACCTTCACAGCGTCCTGCAGCAATGAGTTCCATGGACTGATTATGTGCCTTGGGAAAACATGTTCCTTTTGTATGTAAAATGTGCTTAATTGCAAGCTTTCTGAGTGCCCCCGGGTCCTCAGGAGTGGGAAATTATGAACAATTGTTTAATATTCCTCTTTCCCTCCCAATTCATGGTTTTACGACTTCTAATATTGTATCCTCATAGAAATCTTTCTGAGGGAGAATCCAAAGCCATTCAATCTCCTTTCACATGGGAGCCTTCTACAGCCAATATTTAATGCTGGGCATCCTTACTGCCCTCCTGCTTTCCTTCCTCAGGAAGCAGAATTTGAGGCTCTTCCCACCAGAGGTCCTACAGATACGGTCCAGGCTCTTAGTGCGACATAAAGGTACATGAGAAACTTTTTTAATCTGATGGCACTTTTCATCCTCATTTGAGGATGATGCTTGAATTACACCCCACAGAAAAAAAATAAAAGAATTTATTTCTGTGTAAAACTTGATAAGAAGAATGAGGCAGGCTGGACATCTCCTTTTCTTTATGCAGGCCCCCAAACTCTGAAGAATTTGTGCTGTGAAATACTAAAGAAGACTCAGCAGACTTAGATGGGCATGAAGACTGTCCATGGCACAGAATAAAGGAACAGGACCAAAAAAAACCCAAACAAAAAAAACCAAGTATGGGTTGAAATAGCAATAAACATTATCTTGGTTGCTTTCTGCATGCAGCTGGGTTCAGTTGTGGTGCCCAGTTTTGATGGTTTGAGCTTTAAATTTGCCCTTTTCCTGCTCAGTGTTTTATATGCACATAGCTTACAGTGTGGTCATCCCCAAAGCTGTCCACCATGTACTTTTTGCTGCTCAGGTCAAGAGCTTTTCTGTGCCTTGTCCTTATTGCTCCCGGCCTGTTACCATTACATTGGCAGAAGGGAGATGGAGGTGGGAACTGTGTGGTTCCTGAAGGTGGACAATGCTGCCCAAGTGTGCAAGCACCTTGGGTTTGTATCTTGGGAAGCAGACAGGTTGGCTGTCAGAAGTTTACCTAATAGTACAAGTCAATAAGGATGTGTTTGAGGTCCACCTTAAGATCAGCTCATTATTGCTAATATTGTTTCTTGGACCCCAGGAAAGCAGAGAGCCTGGAAGAACAGGAACTTTATTGCTTGGGAGCTGGGAGCCTCTTTGGGCATTCTTGTTCCCAATCTAGTGGTTAGAAGTATTCCAAAAAGATTGAGCACTCAAGTGCATGGAACGCAAGCCCTTGGGAATAAAAGAATGTGCAGATTGCCATGTTGGATCATTCTGGGCATGTAACACCCTGCCCAGGCACGGTTGGTAGCTTCAAGAAAGCTATGGGATACAGGTCATGAGTTTGCTGCTTCTCCTACCAAGAATTTCTCTGACCTTTTAGCAAGCAGTGTTTGTGGACTTACCTCTTCTGAGGCAGGAAAATCCTCGATCCCCTCAGCACCCAGCCAGGAGAGGCAGTAACCAGTCTCTTTACTACACATTTGTTAAAATTTATGTGTTTCAGTTTGGATCAAACCACCTTCTGTACAAAATGGTTTCATCAGACAGCCTCTGCTCTTTCCTAAGTGATATTTATTACTTAGGGTGGCTCTTCACCTTTCAAAGAAAGCTCAAACTTGGTTCCAAACTGACATGTGCCTCAGGATGGCCTTAAGGTGGAGCAGGACCATAGGCTGGAAATGGCTTTGGAAACACTACAGGTGAGAGATGCAGTTTCTATGTTGCAGGAAGAATTTGTGGTTGAGGCTGCAAAGCCTCATGCAAGGAGATGAGTGGCTTGCAGAAGAGGTCACTTCGGGAATTTAGAGGCTGTGGGGTAGCTCCTTCCCCTGCCAGGACACCTACAAACCTCCTCTCCTATCAGGATGGAAGGCAATGCTACGTAGCCTTGCCATGGCTGAGTCACATCATCCCCAGGGCTTTGCCTCAGTTTCTGGGATACCATGAATCCTCACCTTCCATTGTGAAAACTTGTGAACCTGATGGTTGCTGGGGAAAACTTGAAGGCATGATACAGGCATAATTGAAAAGCTTAAAGCCTCAAATTCACACTAAAAGCTGTCACATCTTGGCTTCAGAAACCTGCTATATAGGTGGGTGTGTGAAGAGGCAGGCAGTGGTATTGGTACTTTTAGCAGTAACGTTGACAGCTTTAGTACTAACGGAGCCACCATGGTCCAGGAGTTCATTTACATTTGCTCTGTGGTTACAACTCATCCTGGAGATGTCTCCTGTAGGTGTTGCAGAAGTGATGCATGAGACCACTCTGTTCCAGTGACCTCCTGCTTCAGTTCCAAGCTCTGACTTGCAGTAGCTGATCCTTCTTCACAACCCTCTGACCCTATCCCACAAGTTACAGCTCCCCAACCCCTGCCCTTATCCACTGGGGTTATCAGAGCTAACGAACAAAGGGGGGTCTCACTTAAGTGGCTGGGATGCAATCAGGTCAGCACCTCCCAGAGACTTTGGGGACCATGTGGTGGTGGTACCTACTCCCATGCCTTCATGAATCATTGTGTTTGGAGAAAGGAGGCTGTGGAGGTAGAGCAAACATTGAGAGAGGTGCCTGGAGCACGCTGAGCCTGTTGGGCACACTGAGCTGTGGGTGCCTGTCAGGAGAAATCACTGCAGCTTTCTGGGAGATTTCTCACCTCCCCCCTGCTAGATCTGTGTGTAACTGGTGACAGACTGGTACGGTGGGTTCACCATATAGTTGGGTACCTGGGATACAGTGGGAGTTGTTTTGGCATGTTTGGAGCTTCTGTACATTCCCACAGGTCAGAAGGGTTTGCAGGCTTGGTAGCACCACTGCCAGTATTTGTCAGGAGCTGAGATCATGGTATTGGCAGCAGTGGTGGCCAAGTTTCCAATCTGGTCGATGCTGTAGAAAGCTGCCAGGACTGAGTCCTCACCCAGGACCTCTGGGAATGTGCCTGGGGACTGGCTCATCCCTGTTTCACACCACCCACAGGCCACCCAACACTCTCAGTGCTCCCCTCCAGCCCTGCCCCTCCACCAGCCGGTGACTCCAACAGGAGACTTTGCATTGTGGTAGGGACCCAAGTCTGGGGTCTCCCTGCCTCTGGGCATCCCCCTGTAAAGCTGGTATAAGGATCACTTGCCAGCTTCCCAGGGCCACCGTTATGAATTGAAAAATGTTATTTTTTGAGGTTGCCAGACAGCTGCCCGTAGTGGCTCTGTGGTGCTCTGTCCTAAGAGCCAGGTTTGGGGGTTTTGTTTTAAAATCCCTAACTCAGAAGTCTGGTGCACTGTGCAACGCAGCCTAGAAAAAAAGAAACCATACCCAAAAGTCAAACCTCCAACCTCCACAGTTGCTTTGGACATCATGAATTACCAGAAGACGCATGACTAGCAGAAGAGAGGATGGGGAGAGCAGAGGTCCATTAGCAATTCCCTACCCCCAGCATATGGCTAATTAAAATTTCTAATTAAGGCACTGTGGGGGTGAAGAAAGGAAGCTCTTGGCCGAAAGTCCCCCTCCTTTTTCTGTATTTTCTTCAATAGCTTTATAAATTTCCCCCCTAAATTAACTAATTAATATCACCTAATCAGTTAATAGAATTAGCTAATTAGATTGCTTAATGGAATTTCTGAAGAGCAGATTTAGAAGCTCTTAAGGAGACTTTAATCACTTTTTATCTGGGAAGCGGGGCACCAGTGTCTGCATTCATTCAGCAACTTAGAGCAACTGCCGCTATCAGCAGAACACTTCTGAAAATCACTAATCGGGTTCCATCCCGCTCTGGAGTCGCAGCTGCAGTCACCCAGGCTTGAGAGGTCAGCTCAACCCTCCAAGTTGCTGTTGTCTGAACCCAGCTGCCGAATCCACAGTATTTTAACAGGATCAGCAGCGGGGTAGAGCACCACAAATGTGTCCCCGCAGGATCTGGAGGGGTTTGTTAGCCCATAGCGTTTTCTCAGCTCGTTTGCTGACGGTGTGCTTTAAGTGATGATGAGTGATAGCAAATCACTCCCTCAGCCACTGCAGGGGTTGTGTTCGCAGAGGTTAAAGTTTTCTCCCAGTCCAGGTTAAAGTTTTCTCCCAGTTCCCTCCCCACCACTGTGCAAACACAAGAACACACACTGCTGGCTGCTCACGACAGTGAGACCCTGGTGAGGGAGAAATATATATATATATACATATGAGGAAAACAGTGCTGGGTGAGTTTGTGCCTCCCTGTGTGTGCTGTGGACATGCACCACCAAAGATATCGCTCTACAGGCAGCACAGGGCAGCTCCAACAAGAAGCAGTTATTTGTTTAAGGCTGACCAGTGAAGAGGGATAAGAGGCAAGGCTGGATTTGCAACCATGTCCAGCAGCAGGTAGACTGGGCCTGCTGGGACATCCAGAGCTTATTCTGGCTTTGGGCACCTGTCCTCACTGCTATTCAGCAGTGCAAAGTGGGAGCAAGTACTGGAAGGCTAGTTCCTGCTCTTTGGGGACACAATATAAGAAAAGGAGATCTTTGTGATCCAAGATAAGCCCCCTCACCGTGCCCACCATGAGGAACTGGGAGAAAATGGGTTGGTCTGGGCGGTCCCATTGTGTTCCTGCCTCCAAACCAAGGGCCAGATTCTAAGTCACCTGCAGGGCAGCTTGCACTCGCTGGGTTTGGACTGATGTCCCCTGACAGAAGAAGAACACGGACCTGTTGGACTGAGTCCAGCAGAGGACCACAAACATGATCAGAGTGTTGGAGCACCTCTCCTATGAAGACAAGCTGAGGGAGTTAGAGTTGTTCAGCCTGGGGAAGAGAAGGCTCTGGGGAGACTTTATAGCCCCTTCCCATATCTAAATGGAACTACAGGAAAGATGGGGAGGGACCCTTTATCAGGGAGTGTAGTGATAGTCTGAGAGATAATGGTTCTAAACTGAAGGAAGGTAAATTTAGATTGGGCATTAGGGAGAAATTCTTTCCTGTGAGGGTGGTGAGGCACTGGAACAGGTTGCCCAGAGAAGCTGTAGATTCCCCACCCCTGGAGGTGTTCAAGGCCAGGCTGGATGGGGATTTGAGCAACCTGGTCTAGTGGGAGGTGTCCCTGCCCATGGCACAGGATTTGGAACCAGATGATCTTTAAGGTTCTTTCCAACCCAAATAATTTGATGATGATGCCATCTCCCAGCCCAACATCTGTCTATGTACAGCAGTGGGAAGGGACAACACAGATCCATTCTCCACACAGCATTGCTAATGTGGC
The DNA here is from genome assembly GCA_013400555.1 of Jacana jacana. NCBI lineage: Eukaryota > Metazoa > Chordata > Aves > Charadriiformes > Jacanidae > Jacana > Jacana jacana. The sequence goes on along the minus strand of VZTM01023518.1, from coordinate 440,294 downwards.
TTTGAAATAATTTCCAAACTGTGTGCAGCTTCCAGCCCTCATGTTAATTGCTGATTGTGGGATACACACTCCCTGTTGGGTCTGGGAGCCCAGAGTCTATCTCAGGCAGAGGATCAAGCTGGCCATTTGGGAATCATTCAGTTGTGTTCCCCCTAGGCAAACTATGTCCACCCTGCAGCAAAATCAGGTTGATGCAGCCTGAACTGCAAACTCTGAAGGCAGTTAATCCATCTCAGGTTATTGTCACCATGACCTGAGACGGGTGCAGCACAGGCTGTGCTGTTCCTAGCAGTTGCTGCTATATTGACTGTGTGATCTTCTTTTCTCACCCTGAGCGTAGTGTGGAATAGGAGAAGCACCTGGTGTTAACTCTCACCATGGAGGCAACACTCTGCCTCTGTCAGCTGTGCCCATGTGATTTAATTAAACAATTAGGCTGTGTTACACTCTTCATACAATGACATGTTCTAGGAACTCCGAAGAAGTCAGCATTTTTCAGTGGTTATTGAAATGAGTTCCTTCTCCAAGGCTGGCTCTGTAGTATTTTAGCTAGTAGATAGTACGGCTGCCCTGCTGCAGCTCCAGTGGGTGGCAAAGTGGAGCTGACAGATATGACCTGGACCTGTGTGAAGAGAGCTGGAGAATGACGGTGGGCTCCTAGAGATAGGTCAGCCTCTCTGCATATAGAAGGACTAGAACGACACTGGACCAGGACAGCAGGCAACTTTGAGACTTTCCAAACCTGTTTTCCTCCCTCTTTGGAATGAAAACTAAGTTTTTGAAATATCTCCCTGTGACATGTAGCATTTTCTTGAGCTGCAAGGTTCACAAAGTGTTGATAAAACAGTTTCTGTCCCTTCTAAGGCTCCACACCCCAACGGTGTCACAGAGGAGAAGCCGGATGCATTCTTGGAACTACTGTTGGCCTAAAGAGTTACGGTCATTTCCTGCACTGGTTCCTGACACGGAAGTGGTGTGATGATTGAACAGCATTTATCCTAGTGGAATTCTGGTTGTGTATTTCCTGACAGGCAGATAGGTCCAGGTTTGTCCCTGGGCACCTGCAGGAGGAGCAGTTCCAACTGCAGGTGCCCACTGTGGTGGTGCTACGTCTGACAGCAGCTGCCTTGGTAACAGGGAGATGATGAGGACCATATGGCACCAAAGCAGCTTTGCTGGTCTAATAACATCTCTTAACCATTTGGAGAGCATCTTTTTCCAGGCTGAGCAGTTTTAAATGGCTGTAATGGGGCCAAACAGTGCAGCAACTCAGCCTTGATAGTGGACCCCAGCAGATACACTGGGAAGAGAGGAGAAATAAGGGAAATCTGAAGTGGCTCTTTCACCTCCTTATCAGCCCAATGTCTGGCAATGGGTGGATTAGCACCTCCCTGATCCACGGAGCTGTGCCCACAGTTTTGTGTTTCAGGTCTTTTGGTGGACTTTGAGGAATGTGTCTAGTTTGTAAAATTTCTCCAGCCTTTTGCAGCAGTTTGTACCCCTGGGCTTATGAGTTCATGAAAACAATAGGAATATCATTCCTTCTGGCTCTCCATGGAGATTTGTTAGCCTGCCAGCCGTGTACACCCTTGGCAATGGCAAAATGTATTTCACTAAGAGTACCAAAATACTGCTGGGAAATTAAACTGCTAACTAAAATAGGATGAAAATACTTAAGAACTTCTGGATTAGCCTATTTCTAGCACTGACTAGATGCATAAAGAAAAGCTGAAAACCAGGGGAAAAAAAAGATATATAATATTTCCATAGGACACTCAAGTCTTTAGCTATACGTTGTATGGAGTCTTTCTGAGGCAGTCTTCTGTTCTAATAACCCTGATGGGTTTTTTTTGGGGGGGGGTGTGTGGGGTGGTGGTGGTGGGAAATTTCCTAATTCCTTTGTGAGCCCTTGTGTATTTCTAGCATCCACAACAACCTGCAGGAAGAAGCTCCACAGCTGAACTGCTCGCTGGTTAATGAACCACATCCTTTTGTTTGTTTAAGCCATCTGCCTGCTAGTTTTACTTGCTGGTCTCTAATTCCTGTGCTGGTGGAGACTACGGACACCTGGTCCTTGTTTATCTTCTTCGAGCCACTGATGATCTTTTAGACTTCACATCCCTACTCCTTCCCCGACGACTTTCAAAGAGAGACAAGCCCCATCTTATTTAATCATTATACAGAATGCATTCTGTAACTGCGCTCTATTTGTCCTTCCGAGATTTTCTGTATTCAACAAAACACTTCTGATGGCAAACATCATGTTAACTTCTGAAAAACAGGGTAGTATGTGATAATTTTGGAGGGAGGTAGAGATGGAGAATGATCTCCATCATCCAGTGAGCACATGGGTACAGCAAACTGTAGGAGTCTGGATAGAGAATTTTACTGAAATGCTTACCTCTGAATAATGTCTCCTATTTGTACAGGCTTTCTAAAATTAAGAAAAAAAGAAAAAAAAAGGTTATTTTTCTTATTCAAAACTCCCCCGGAATTGACTACCCCAAGCAAGGTCTGATTTATTAATGAATTCTTGCTCAGGGATTGCATTCAGACCCAGCATAAAATGGTTAACATTGAAAAGCTAAAATATCCCCCTCCTGGACATTCCTCTGGTGTGTCCATTTTCACAGGCTCTGACTCCTGCACTCCTTGAACATGTGAACATTTTCTGGTTTCCAAAACTACAAGCTTATATTAACTTTCCCCTGGTCAGGTCACTAGCAAAGCTGTGTAAACAAATGACCTGTAGCCATAATCTTCTTCAGTTCCCCCTATTGATTTCACTCTGCTATTTGCCTGCCAAATATTAGCAAACCTTTCTTCAGAAATGGAGAAGAAACTTTTGAATTCCTCTTAGATGGGGTGAGTCAGGGGGGACTGAAAACAGCCGGCTGGTGTCTTGTGGTCATGGGTTGGGGTTGAGAAAATGAACTGGTTTGGGCTGGGATAGAGCTCAGGGTTTTTTTATAGTAGCTCGAGTGGTGCTATGTTTCAGATTTGTGATGAAAACAGTGTTGATAACACAGTGTTTTAGTCACTGCTGAGCAGGGCTTGTACGGAGTGAAGGCCTTTTCTGTTCCTCAGACCACCTAGCAGGAAGCAGGGTGGGGGCGCACAAGAAGTTGGGAAGGGACACAGTCGGGACAGCTGACCTCAACTGACCAAAGGGCTATCCCACACCATATGACATCATGCTCAGCAGTAAAAGCTGGGGGAAAAGGAGGAAGGGGGGACATTTGGAGTTAGGGCATTTGCTCTCCCAAGTATCATGATGGAGCCCTGCTTTCCTGGGGTCTAACACCTCTCTGCCAGGGGGAAGTAGTGGATGATTTCTTTATTTTGCTTTACTTATTAAACTGCCTTTATCTCAAGACATGAGTTCTCTCGCTTTTGCCCTTCTTTTCTCTCCCTCATGCCACCAGGGAGAGAGAATGAGTGGCTGTGTGGAGCTGAGCTGCTGGTCAGGGTTAAACCATGACAGGAAGACAACCATGTTGATATAGTTAGTAAAACTTCTTCAAGAAAAATCGTTCATGATAGTTGATGATATTTTGATTTTGAAAGTATCAAGAGGACAACGATTAGGTAAACCAGTTCACTGCTGCATCTCAAAAGCCATTCATGTCACGACTCCAAATAGTAGAGCCATTTCAAAGTGGCTTCCCCAGAGTCTGGTCTTGCTCCACCACAGCTTCGGGTTTTGTAGAAGTCATTTTGCAGTGATATAGAACATATAGGGGTGAGAAACCTTTTATGGAGTTACAGATGACACAGAAATTTGCAGGCTAAAAAATAAGGAAGATATGGGTTACTCATACTGAAAGGTATGGATTGTGTACTTAACTGGTCATGGTTCAGCAGGATGCTTTTAGTCTGGCTAAATTGAAGGGAATCCCTCTGGGAGTGAAGAATGCAAAGCTGTGCTTACAGAAAAGCTAGCTCCATGTTTGAAAGCAGTGCCTTGAGGAACGATTTCAGGGTCATCTGTGGTAACCTCTCAAGATGAGCTCTCATTGCAATGCCATGGGGGATTAAAAAAAAAGAAGAGAGAATCTTCAGATCAGTTAAAAAGGTAGGTAATGTCCCCTGGGACAGGGAAAACACAATCTTGGGAGGAGAGCTGTGTCCAGACATGCTGGGAGAGCAAGCATGAAGAAGGGTTCAGGGAGACATCCAGAGCTGGACAAAAGTATTTGGAAATCAAAGAAATTCTACTTGTAACTAAACCTCAGCTTCCTAAGGCTGGAGACCACTAAACATTGGGCTGTCTGGAGAGAGAGGGTGGACTGGGCTCTCTCCAGACAAGCTGTTGAGCATATGCTGTAGTTCATATTTGAAGAGACCCTATTTAAGTGTGGAGATGGAGGATTGGTGGCTTCCTGGACCATTAAGGCTCTGGCTGTGATCCCTCATTGTCCTCACTTTTTTTCAGGTCTAGCAGCTGTTGCTGGTCCACAGTGAGATAAAACCTGATCAGCTTCAGGCCATCCTGAAGGACTCCAATACAGGAGTCTTTGGAATCTAAGGAGAAACCAGTTTGTGAATTGCTGCCCTGTGATGCAGAAGGCCACTTAGATGAGGCAATGCTCCCTTATGCTGGAGATTCCTATTGCCTGTGTGTGGGTGCAGAGATATGCATACTCATGTGCATATGAATGTGCAGCTACGTGTTCCTGGGATGCTCAGCCCTGCTGGTGACGTCCAGGACATCACTGTGACTCCTCTGTTCACTCAGCCAAGCTGATTTCTTTTCCCTGCTGTTCATTTGCCCTTCAAATTCTTTGAAGCACAACATTTATACAAGCAGGAGCTGGTTGCCTTTCGCTTCCCCTGCAAAACAAAAGGAGTGACAGAAGAGAAGATTGTATATATAAAGAAAAAACCTCCAGAAGAATAACCTTACGGCTGACAGCTCAGATGGGGTCTCCCCTGGGGAAAGGAACACATTATATTAACCATGATACACCAAGGAGCCTTGTGCATACATCGATTCCCAAAATGTTTTTAAAAGTTCATTAACTTCCAGTGGAAAGTTGTGGCTGCATCGGTTGCCTTCGAGCCATTTTTGCCGACTCTTGGCCCTGGCTGGGGAATACTTTGTTGATTTAGACGGGTCTATTAGAAAGTGTAAGTCTGCTGGGATATATAAAAGGCAAAGCTTCACTCTCCTGAACATTTCCTTAGTGCAGCACTTTAAAAATTGCACGGGAAGCAGGCTTTGAATGCCTTGCTGCTTTTTAACTGCTGGACTTTCAGCTTGAATGTTTCAACTTGGTTAGTAACCTGTAAATGACACCAATAAAAGGGAATCTGAATGGGGAGGGAGGAGAGAAAGAAGAAGAAGCTCCATCCAGCATTTCTACTGCTTCTGGGAATTTGTTTCTAACCAGTAATAAAAACACCTGGCACCCAGTGAGGACCATGTGCTGGAAACTTGGATGTGACCCACTTATCCAAAGAAAAAGTCTTTTTTGGGGGGTGGGGGACAAGAAAGGGGAGAAATAAATATGTCTATAATATTTGAGCAGGTAGAACAGTGGCTTGAAATATTTTCAGGGCTGTCTCTACCGCTTTTTGGAGGTGCGCTCCCAAAGCAGCGCTCCCTGAGCTTCAGATGGGGATGATACCTCTTCTTCTCCTCCTCCTCCTCCTCCCAGTGCCTCCTTGAGCTGCTCAGGGAGGCACTGGGGATGCAGGCTCAGCATGGTACCAGCTGGGTGCTTGGGACTTGCCCTCTGCACCCTGAGCTCTGCTCCTGCTGCCATCCTGACTGCTTTTGCTCATGTTGCTCTTGAGGCTGAGGGAGGAGAAATGGAGGAGAAGGTCCTGGGCAATCAGGCATGGCCTGTCTTGAGCACATGCCCTTGTGAAACTGTTAACTAGGACTGGCTGCAGCTTTTAGGGAGATAAAAATTGACCCCTCTGCCTCCCCCAACAAATAATGACATTTTCTATTTTTTCTTCCTATTTATTCCATTACCCTGACTGCCAAAATTTCCCCTAATACTGTATTTTTCCTTCCTTTTTATTGTCTTTTTCTCCAATCTGACCATTTGAAAAAGAAGGGATTAAAAACCAGGAAGCACGTAGTCAAGCTGTTATCTTCATTTGAAAACAAGAGCAATGCAAACAGTTTGCTAAATGCATTTAATGTATTTATCTTTTTTTTTTTTTTTGTCTTCTAAATAAAACAAAAATATTTCTTGGTGGCCAAAGAGAAACTGCTGTATTTTTCTGGCTCTGACATACGTTCTATGCAGCCAAGCCTAATACATATTTATTTAAAATATTAATGCAGATGACTGAGCGCTGCTTGGCTGATAAGCATGTTCATTGGAGACTTCTGTGCACATTGTCTTCTCTTGCTCTCCGAGCCTCATTCAGGGGCCTTGTTAGAAGGAGAAATATAGTGGAGAGTAAAGGTTTGCTTCCTACCCTATAGGAATTTTTTAATTACCATTTTGACAGAGAACAAGTTTAACCGGCTCTTCAACCACAGACTATAAGGTCATTGCTATCACAGACCATAAAGAAGATACAAAAATGAGGTAATAAAGTATATGGGCTGTGTATGTCTGGTAATTTAACATTATTCTTGTAACCCTGTGAGTCACCTGTGACTAATTTAAAAATGCTGATGCACTTAGATGAAAGCCACAGTAAACCACCTAAATCAGAGTGTGAGCAGTAAACATGAGGAGGAGGAGGAGGGGGGGGAGGGCAGGAGGATGGAGACAAGGAGTAGATCCAAGCTTTTATCTGAAAAGATGCAATCAAGATGTGCCTTCAGCCAACGGTTTGCAGATCCCGGGAAACTGCCTGCTTTGCACAAGCCATCCCAATGGGCTCTTCACCCATTGTATGCCCACAGGGTGCCTGAGTGCTCTCCCACCAGGGCAGATCAGAGGGTTTTGGGTAGACACTGGCTCCCAGGGGTGACAACCTGTCCTGGGGGGGTGCAAGTCCTGCGTTCACGCTGAACGGGCTTGGGGTATTACTTGGTAACTGGTCCCAGGGAGGCATCCCTACAGCTGCTTGTTAAAGCTTTTTTATCCCAAATAAAGGGAGGGACAGAGACACGAGCTGCTGCCTCTGCTGCACTGGTGTCCAAGAGATTCTGCCTGCTTTGGAGCAAAGCTCTTTCAGTTTCCTTTTTTCCCTGTGTCCCTTTCCAGCAGTGGTTTGCTTGTTTTTCAGTGTCGTGGGGCTGGAGCTGGAGGAAGCTTTTCTTGCAGGTAGACATAATTTTCAAGGCAGGTTCCTCAAGCAGGCAGGTGTCAGGGTTGGGGTGCACGGCCGGGCAAGGACGTCCTTGTGTCTTCTGTGCTCCTTTGCCACTGGGACTGAGCTCTAAGTCAGGTGGCAGAGTCATTTTGTCCAGGTGAAACGGGTGTAAAACAGCTCAGCCACTGAGAATCCTGTTTGTCCCCATCCTTCCCCCTCCCTCCCAAGCCTCGTGTTCCCACTCCTTGCCTGGCAGGGACTGATGCACATCTCATCCCGGGGTGAGTCGGTTCAGGGAAATGAACCAGCAGAAAATTACTTGTTTGTTTGGGATGTTTTCTGCTGGCTTAGCCTTCCAAACTGGCTGCCTGTAGAGGGAGGGCAGGTGCCTCCCAGGAGGGAGGATGGGATTACCCAGGCAGGAATGGGGCAGAGGTTGGGATCCCTAGCAGTGCCAGACCCGGTGAGTTAAAGATTCAGGGAATGTCCCACACCTGAAAAGGCATCCCTCCTTCCCCATCCTCCCATGCAGGGAGGCAGTGAGACTGTCGTGGTTTAGGCTGGGCTGGTCACTAAACGCATGTCAGACATTCTCTTTAACCTCAAACCAGGACAGAGACCTTTCGCATGCTGGTGCTGTGCATTTTGCTTCCATGCAGAACAGGAACCAGAGGGAAATTTTGGATGTAATACAGCAATTATTTTCTACTCACAAAGTCATAATTTCCAGAGTAGCTCTGATCCAATGACAAACATTACCCCTAATATCATCATTTTGGGTTGTGAATTAGTATTGGCTCTGAGGAACCCATTCCTGGAGCTCTCTTTGTGGGAGAATGAGGTGAATTCCTGCTGTGGAAAGCAGGTCAGGAAAGGAGAACAGATACATAATCAAGGGAGCTGGGTACACTTGAGGGAAACAGCAGTGGTCGATAGATATTGATCCCCCTCTTCAGTGCACTCAGCTGCTGCAGGCTGGAGAAGAGAAGCCTTTTGTTCCTTGTGGGAAGGTGCAGGAGGTGGGTTCTGCTCAGTGCCCCTGGGAGCAGACGGGCCAGAGCTTTTTAGCATGCTTTCTGGCACAGCAGAGTCTGGTCTGTGGTGGGGAGGAAGGGATGATCCCACACTACACAGCCCCAAACCCATGTTTTCAGCTGGTCTTAGCAGAGTAATCCAGTGCAGCTTTACCCAGGTCTCCTGTGGGATCACACAGCCCCATGGGGCGTGTGCCACTTGATTTTAGAAGCCAAGCCATTCTTGCTGGTGGTAATCAAGAAGGTCTGCCATGATCTGCTTTGCCCTGCAGGTAAATGTGCTCCAGGCTTTAGTGTTTCTGCCCTACCTAGTGTGGGACCCACAACTTTGAGGGTTTCCTGCAGAATGCAGGTGCAAGAAAAGGCATGAATGGACTGAAGGGTGACATAGATGCATAGTCCCTTAGAGAAGATGATGATCTTATCCAGCACGGGATAAACCTCAAACCTCATGGGATATGAGGTTTAGGTTGGATAAATCCCCAAACCTCTGGGGTTTTTGATCAGACAAGATCAGACAAGAACTGTCATGGCAGTTAGGAGAGGAGTGGACCTCTGCTACAGTCCAGGTTGGTCCTCCTCACCTTACGAGAGAAGGTGATTTTTACACCTGAGTAAACTACCCTTCCTTATTCACTCATTCCTTGAGGCAGCTGTCAGACCCATCGTGCCATCTCTGGACTGGGAATCTGGAAATGCCGGTTTCTCTCCTGTTTCTGACCTGGCCCATGGTATGATCTGGGTTGAGTCACTCCACCTCTCCTTGCTTCCCTTTCCCTTCAGTGCTTTGTCTTGTCGGATGAGCCCATGAGCTCTTTGCTGGCAGTGCTGCCTCTTGTGTGTGTGTTTCACATGTAGCACAATGAGCCAACAAAACCCACCATGACCTCCAGCCCTCACTGCAATGCAGATAATGAGGATTTATTTCAGGTAGTCTCCACAAGAATGGCTTTGGTATCAAGCACTCAAATTTCTTAGTTCCTCGGGAATGCCATTTCTGCCCCCCAGAAAAGTTGTAGCAGCTCAACATTTGGCTTCATAAAGACACAATGTGAAAAAGGTGACTTGGGAACAAGCCTACCTGAGTGTCTTCACAGAATAACAAAGTTTGACACAAGGTGACAGGTCTCAGGGAAATATTTCAACATTTTTGACATAAATGATAACATTTTTCAGCTAACCCCTCAACATTTACAAATGGTGATTTGAAAAAAGAACAAGCTCTTTGCTTAGGCTTGGTGAAAAATAAGAGAATACCATTGAAAGTCATGTCTTTGAGCCAAAAGTTATGTTTTGACAGAATCCCATATGTCATTAAGAAATATTCCCTGGTTGGAAGACAATGGTTGACCAGCTCTGTTCCTCCCTGAATCTCAACAAGACACTTGGTGCTGTGCAGAAGCAGAGAGAGAAACCGAGCCCATCCCAAGCAGCTTCTCCTACCACACAGACTAACTCTTATCTCTCACTTTTGATTTTTTTTTCTCTCTTTTTTTTTTTTTCCTTGGCAAAGTATATTTTGAAAAATGGAGGTAAAGCCTAGGAGCAAAATTGCCCAGTGTGTGACTTTCTGACATATAATCAATTGTCTGCTCACCGACTACAGACTAGCTGTGTTAATATGTCCGTGAAGTCCTCCAATTTATCAGGCAGGGCAGCAGCATCTCTGAACCTAGAGCTGGCTGGCGATAATAGAAGGGAGCAAAGTATCTGAATATAGCCACTCTTCCCTGAAGTAACTTATCATTCATTCTATATTCATGGATTAGCCTGCACTGGGGTTTTTCAGCCTCTGGCACAGTGCAAACCATCCATTGTTTTTCACTCAAGGGTGTGTGGAAAACAAGAGTCTGGGTAGGGAAGATGCTAAACAGTTTATAATAACGAGGTGCTGCCAGATAAGATTTTTTTGGTGCAAATTTTGGAAGAAAAAGCTGGCAGAAGTTTATGGATCAAACCCTTTCCTTTTTTTGGTGGATTGGTGACTGCCTGAGTCATCTGAAAACATTTAATTACCTTATCCTGGGGGTAGCTGTGACACAGGCATCACCCAGTTTTAAAGGAATATCACCTGGGAATCCTTTTTTTTATATTATTAAACCACATCTGAGATGCTCTCATAGACCTGTCATGAAGACCCTGCTTAGGCCACAATTGTGTACCTGATTGAACCTTGGAGTTTTAAAATATTTGCCTTTGGGATGCTCAGCACCCATATGGGAAGCTGGTGAGGAACTGGGATCAGTCAGTTCACCAGGCTGAGACACCATGTGGCCATGGCAAGAGGATGGCAGCAGGTGAGGTGGCCCAAGACACAAACTGTTTCCTGTTTCTTTCTGATTGGCATTGCTAAAGGGCACAACAGGTCAAAGCTAAGATAACTTTCTTCCAAACCCACAGCGGACCATGAGAAGGATGAGCTTTGCCCTTTGCAAGCAGCTGAGCTTTAACCTGTTGTGCCCTTTAGCAGTGCCAATCAGAGCATTTCTCTGCCAAGACTTTTGTTCTTTGTTCCTTTGTTTTTTTCCCCTGTTCCCTCTTTATTTGCGTGCTTCAAGGAGTTTAGCTGGAGAGGGAGTTTCACCAAAGGAGGTGAGCTGAGCAAGACTCATCTGTGCAAACTTTCTGGGGCAACAGCCCCCCAGTGCAGCTGGAGATTGGACTAGATTAAAGAAAAATATTATGGGGATTTTTAATTTCCCTGTGTGGAGCTGGGAGATGAAGAGCCACCATGAGAGAAGTTTGCCAGGGGCAGCAAGTAGATGAGAATGTCAAGCCCAGTGAGAAACTACTGAGAAGTACCGGAGCAGCATTTTTATTCTAAAGGAGTTCTCATCTTCTGCATTCGCTGCTTCAGGCGCTGAGCTGGAGTACAAAATGAGATCCCCAGGGTCCTACCAACAGGACAACATCTAAAGAGCCCTGCTCAATTACAATCGTGCGGCTGTTGTCACTCCCAATCTCCCTGTGTTCTTCACGTGACAGGAATGAGACATGAAGATGGGGGCTCTGCTGCTGGCTGCCCCACGCTGGCTGCAAGGTGGGGAGGAGGGATTCTTGGAATGATGTTGGGTCTTTCTTAAAGGTGCTGCTAGTGCAACCCTCTTCCTTCTTAGTCTGCTGTATGATCCATCATCTTTTGGTGTCTACAGCAAGTACAGCAGGTTTTATCTCCTTGGCCCTGAGTTTGTATCGCTTGGCTTTTCATAGACACCTCTAGTCTTGATGGAAAATAATTTCAAAAAGCACTGACATAACTCAGATTTTGAATGCCATCTCCCAGCAGGACTTAAGACCCTGTATACCATTTCAGGTAGAATTCAAAGGGAATTAGTTAAATCAGGGCCAGGCACAGGAAGGCTGTACATCCTCTCAGTGCCCCGCTGCAGGGATTCACGTGTCTACTCTAGACCTTCACAGTGAAAGACCCAACTGGAGTCAGAGAATACAGGTAGTACTGGCACCCATTGTTTAAGATTTATGAGAGGAAGAAAGCCCATGTGATATATTCCCATTATCTTTTCTGCACTAAGAGCATCTCCTTGCCCAGGGTGCTGGAGAATCACTTCCTAGCATACATCCCAGAAGCATCCCCAGCCAGCCAAGCTCACAGTAGAACAGAAGAAAAATGCCAGACAGTTTTGACATGACTTTTCAACCCACAGGTTCTTCTAATTGTTCAGTGAAAAAAAAAAGTTTTCAAAACTTAAAAAAAGTATGCATTTTTAATGTTCTCTGCTATATATATGCAAACATTTGTATTTGCTGACTTCAACCAAATTTGGCAGAAGCAGAGGTGTCCCAGAGTCTTCCAGATGTTCTGAAGAAAAGAAAGGCTGAACTATGAACATACTCATATATGAACCTATATGAGTAAGACTCCTAATACATGCCCCAAAGTGGGAACAAGGCTCACCTTTTCAAATGCCCATCTTTCAAGCTTACCTCCTTCTCCTATACCAAAATCCTGGGACACAGATGCAAAGGAAGCCAGGTTTCCTCAATTTCTGCTTCCTGCCAAACATTTGGGGAGAGTCTGTCTAACACTTGGGATTTTAGAAACTAAAGACGAGCTGAAGACACAAACCCATCTTGCACATCAGCATACCAGAGTTTTTTGGTGCTGCTCAGTCCTTCTCATTGCACTGGTTAACTTGAATTATCTTGTTCAAGAAGTATTTTATCTGCTTGTCATGTGCATGCTTAACGTGAGCAACAAGAAGAACAGAATAATAAAGGTCTTTGATGGGGATTTATGAAGGTCACATGTCTTAATTTTGCAGGGGTGGAAATGTGCACTCAGAGAGACTATGGGAAAGTACTTGGCAGGCACCCATAAGCGCGGAGACCTGGATGAAATGACAACTAAGGGGAGAAAAGGCAGTTCCTGGGGAAGACGCGAAGGAGCAAGATGCACCTTCGCTGAGTAGTCTTTCCCTTTCAGGACCAGTGGATCTGAAGGTTTCTCCCTAAAGCAGCAGAGATACTGAAAGCTGGAATAAGCCCATGATCAAATTGTCATCTGGCTACCAAGGTTTCATGTCCCAGGTGTCTTGAGGAGCCATTTCAGATGTTCCACCACCGACTTTATTGAGTGCTAGGTCATCAGATTTGGATGGGTAACAAGGACTTTTGGAAGAAGTCAGACCACCTCCATCAACACTGCGGGATTCCCAGTGAACAGAGTATCCCCAGATAGCACAGACATGTTGCATCCATTGCACCCATCAAGAGACACTTCAAACACAAACAGGATAAGAATTTCCCTGCACAACTCAGTCCGGTGGGGCCTCTTCTGTGGAGATGGTGCCACTGTGAGAAACACAGCAGATGATCATGGGGAGGAGTAACTCTTAGACCTCCTTGCTACATAAATCTGGTATTTCTTTCTCGAGATGTTGGGACTAGAGGTGGGTCCAGCCAACACTTCTTCAAGGCCTAGAAACAGGGTAGCCAAAGTGTACCTTGGGACTTGTAGAAAGGCAGCAGGTGTGTGCAGTGAGTGGAGACATTCAGAGAAGAGTATGTCCAGGTTGTCTATTCCTGCAGGGGAGAAGGTTCCACAGCTGAAGATACTGTGGGTCCCCTTTGCTTTATTGGGAGTGTAAGCAGGTTTTTGCTGTGCTTGCCTCTGTGTTCCCTTGAGAAAGCTACAGCCCTAGCACCCGGAAGGAGGAGAGTACATCACTAAGGAGGACAGTGAAGTCTTTAGGAAAGGGAGTGGAAATGACCATGCCTGCTTCTTTAAGGACAGAGAGTAATTGTCTGCTCCGTGACGGTAACATGTAGCTGCATGTGCCAAACTCCTTCAGATCATAGCAGGCAGCTATTTGCTGGCTCCATAAGCTCCTTTGCACCAACTTATGTGCATGGAAGTCCCTTCCTACTCTCTTTCTCCCTTGCCAAGGTCACAAAGGCATTTCCTCCAGGCCAGTCTCCTGTCAGACCCTCACCAGGTTGCAGCAGGAAAGTATCAGTGATGAGTGATGGAATATGCATGTGAAAGACCATGAGGCGGAAACTGGGTAACAGGCATTTTGGGACTCTCTTCTTGGATGCTCTCCTTCCCTATATCTTGTTCCCCTTATCTCCACAGTAAGTTGTACTCTTTCCCAGCACTGCAGGGTGCTCAAAACAAAATGAACATTTTCCAGTTCTCTCCCAGTCGAAGGGCTGTGGTGCACACACATCCTTACAGCAAAAAGAGGCCTATTGAAGGCAGTTTGGCTCCAACCTTAAAGCAATTTAGCAATCTGCCATCTTAAACTGTCTAATGACAACTCTTCAAGCAATTGGAAAATTACGGCCTTCAGTAAACTCTCCAGCTGAGTGAGAGCCGGTTTGCCTCTACTCCACTCTGTTGGCAGGGCTTGGCACTCGCAGTGGAAGTCAGGCTGCTCTCCCTGCACTTGGCATGGCATTAATGCAAAGGGTGGGTTGAAGACAGTCCAAGGCTATGTCTATACTATTAAATAAAATGGGCCAGGGCTTGCTTCCTGGTGTGGGCAGCAGCTGGCAGAGCTTACATGCCCATGCATAGCTCTCCTCCTCTTCAAGACAGGGTGGTTGCACCCAAACTGCCCACCAAGGATGTGTCCTTGGCTCAAGTATCATCCTGAACTTGGGCTTTTGGCAAGAACTCAGTTGCCAGAGCCTGGCCAGGGACTGTGCTACTAATGGCCTGGCCTGGCTGATCACAGGACACGTTGGGAACGTGACTCAGTTTACCACATTTGATGATATTTAGGTATCCTGACCCTGGCTATCACATTTGTAGCCTTGGCTCCCCATTGTTTTGCTGGACGAGTGGGCAAAACGGTGTGTGATGGGTTAGCACCTACTATTGCTGTCTGTGCATCATGTTTAGAGGTTTCAGCCATGGTGGTGGGGAAATACAAATGCGTAGGGGTGATCTATATACCTATCCCCGCAACTGCTTTGCCATCAAACTGGATAGAAATGGAGAAAAGAGATCCAAGGTACTCTATGACTGAGGCCTGGAGGGACCCAACAGTTCGTGAAATGCTGGAGGAGAGCCCAGAAAGGTTGTGGAGTGTCTTTCTATTACAGACTCACCTGGATACATTCCTGACAAACCTGCTCTAGGTGAACCTGCTTTGGCAGGAGGGTCTGATGAGTTGATCTCTGAAGGTCGCTTCCAACCCTGGCCTTTCTGTGATTCTGTGATAAGGAGCTGTGCTGTTATGTTTTGCTGAGAGCTGGATGCTGGCTGAGGAGAGACGGGGCAGGCAAGACTGCCTTCTTCATCTCTAATGAAGCTGTCAGTGAAGCAGCAATCACAGTATACTCACTTCCCTAAAGTAGGCTAAATCTGGTTGAAGAGATTACATTTTTTGACACATTCAAACCTGCCTGGGAAGCTGACAGCAATCTTGCCTGAGGAATGAAATAATGGATAAAAGACACAGTATATGATGTGTAAGGCCAAGGCAGTATGGAGGTTATGGGTAGAGAGGCATTGTGATGCTGAGGCTTCACCCCACAACCACGAGGAAGGTGCCTGCTCTGGCTCAGCTTGCACACCCCACTCTGCCTCATTGCATTCTTGTGCAGACCCCAGTGGACCCCCTTCCTGTATCATCTTGGTCATGCAGAAATTCATCTTCACTGTGGGCACTGCAAGCAAATTTCCAGGGCCCCATGGTGGTCTCATCCTTCCTACAGCTGGCTGGGTCTAGCATGAGAGAAGGGTAGCTGGAAAGGTAGGAAGTCTCATACCCTGACATGGGGAGACAGGGGTGCAGAGCTAAAAAGTGTGTGGCTGGGTGGATAAAGCAGGGTGTAGCGTGTCTGTGCTGGCAGCTGGCTTTGGGTGAAGACGGTGGTGATAAACTCAGCAGAGGTCTGTGAGAGGGGAGAGGATGGAGAAGAGCATGAGGGATCCAGCCAAAGTGCTTTGGCCAAAGCACTCAGCTAGTGTACATCAGGATGGGTTTCTTGTTTATGGGTCAAACAAAGGCAGTAGGAGTCTTGTCCTGCCAAAGGACATGGGAGCAGCCCTCCTTGTACCTCTGGGATGTGATGGGGGTGGGTACAGGAGATAAAACCAACATGTGGGTCTCTGCCAGCAGTCACACTGCCAAAAAGATATTGTGTCAGGGGATGGTTGCGGTACAAGTTACACCAGGGTAGATGTTCTCAGCTACTTGTGGGACCCTACTGGGCGACCACAGCATAACTGGCTGCCACCTTTCCCCCACCTCTGCATGGGGCACAGCAGCCAGAGTCAAAGTCTGAACCTGAGGAGGGTTTTGGCTCCAGCTCTGCCCACTGTGGCTGGGACTCGCAAGGCAAATTGATGAATTCCCAACCTGATGCTGGAGCTAAACGATTCTGCAATTTGGGAAGCAGTTTGCACAGCCCAACTTGCGTGTTATCACCCCAGTCAGCTCCAGGGATGAGCAGAAACTGGAGCTGGGCTGAGACCAGCAAGACCAGCATTGGGCTGAATGTGCATCCCTGCAACACTTGGAGCTCTGGCTTTTATCTGTATTTCTTTACAGCTTATCGTGTTTGCACTAGGACTCCACAGATAACAATCTATTAACAGTAAAGTGAATTAGATCACTGCCTGGTTATTTCACTCAGCTGAGGCCAAACTGCTCTTGTCCATTCAGGAAATTTGTGTTACTTTATTCTCTCTGTGCATGAAAGCATGTCACTCTAATTACCTCCCGTCTCATTCAACCCGAGCAACTCCGAAACGTTTCCGAGGCTGGAGGAGAGCTATAACCTCATTAAGAGCACGTTATCGTAGGAGATCAGACACTGGCAGGGGTTTGTTGTGACGAGCCGTTCACAGATGTTTTCTTTCGAAACTACAAAAGGGGAAGAGGACTCCCAAGGCGGTGATGGGGATCCTTGAAATAACCCCCTCCGGTAGCAAGTGCCTGCGGTCATACCCTGCTCTTTGCTGGGTCTGAAAGGGAAGCCCAGAGGGGGCTGTGGGGATGCAGTATGCAGCTTGACACCCTAAAACAGTCTCTTCCTCACCACATCTCAGCATCAGGAGAATATTTTTTGAATGTGTGGGTGCCAGAGCGAACAGATCTTTCAGGTGGTAGATAAGCCACCAGGGCGGGGTGAGCGGACTGGGCTGGTGGGCAGCAGGTGAGGGTGGGACTGGGGTGTGATGGAGCCTGGCTTTGCTGCTGCACAATCCCTTTCCCAAACCCTCTGGGGTCTCTAATCCAGAGATGTTTAACAAGCGCTTTTTGTGTTTTTCTCCCCTCATATCATGAATATTTCTGACGGAAACAGAAACTTTTTCTTCCCCTCTCAACATGGCAAAGCAAAATGTCAGGGAGGCCAACCTGTTCTTGCAAGCCACTAACCAGATGAACAGAAAACAATAACTTTTTGGTTGCATGTGGACTTTTTTCATTAAAAAGTCCTTTCGTTCTGGGTCAGGAGAGGGGCAGTTCGAAGTAGCCATGGACCTGCCAGGAGGAGTGACCACGTGTGGGAGCAGAGCAAGATGGTTGTGATGGGGAGGGTTGCCCCAGCCTTGGAGAAGGAACCTGATCAGGTCCAGCCATGCTGATGGGGAGTCATGATCAGCTGATCCTGAGAAGTGAGCACAACCCTGCCACTACACCCACCATACCAGCGCTTTAAAGTTATAAGTAGTGCATCTTCTTGCTGGTAAACAGGCTCTAAGAATTTAAAAACCACTACTGAGCAGCTTCCCAATGAATCTAAATCTCTTCATTTGTGTCAGAATAAACTTAAATGATCCTTTTTATTATTAGCTGTTGGAGAGAAGCTGAAGCCGTAAATGTTTAATAAAGCCAGTGCCCACGAGCAGCTCACTGCTGTTGCGTGTGCCAGGCCCATCTGGCAAAGGCACAAATCCCACCTTGCCAAGGGCGCCCAGCAGATTCTGGCAATTTGTTGATGAAAGCAATTTAATGGGACGTTAATTTAAGTCATTGGGACAGAAATATGCCCAGACAAGACAAGCAGCAAAGGGGTTAATGCAGAGCCACTGGCATCCCAGTCATGGTTCCCTGGAATACATCCCTTGGAGCAGGTGAGATTGCAGGATGGGGGTGTGAGACTTGCTGCTTGGTGACATTTTGCTTGGTGGGACCATCCCAGCAAGAGCTTCTGCAAATGGAAATGTGACCTACCCACTGCTTTGGCAGCTTCTTAACATAATGTTCATTTTGACCCCCGCTCTCTGGGAAGGCAGCTGCCCCTCAGAGAAGCAGAGCCCGGACAGCCTCACACAACACCCACTTCCTTCCCCATGCCTGTTCAGGTTTGTGGGATGTGGTTTCACCCTCAGTGAATGCTGAAGTGAAACAATGAAGGCCCAGATCCAAAGCCCTCTTAAATCAAAGGCAGGTTTGGCTTGGGCTTTTTTTTTCTGCCTTTGACTTCTACTACTTTGGATTACACTGATGTCCAGCAATTTCCAGCAGGTGAGAACTGATCTATTGGGCAGTAGCCAGATAGTCTAGTCGAGAACCTATACATCTATAAATGCTTTAACAATTAAGTCCCATTCATCTCTTGACCATGGTCCAAGCTGAGGTACTCACTCTAAACACCACTAAAAATTGAGGAATAAAGCATAGACCAGGATAATGTCCACACAGCAGCCGTGCACACATGGTTCCCTCTTCCAGATACCTGCAGGAAACACCAATGCTAAAGTCATGGTCAACTTTCTACCTGAACTGCAGTGCATATTGGGGAAGCCACAGCCCTCTTCCACCTCCAGTTTTCTCCCTTAGAGACACCTGGGCCAACTCTGACTTTTGGATGCTGCAGTTGTAATTTGGAGCCAGCCACACAACTGGCTTTGGCTTTCAGGCAATGACCTCAAATTCTGCTTGAGAGGGTTCCCTACCTATTAGGGTGCAGGGAGCTATAGATTTCACCTCTCCTGCAAGGCCAGGAGGGACTGAAAAGTATAAGTCTGGCTTTTATTTTTCCACTCTGTTTCCTTTTTCTGAGTTTGCCATTGGAAACTTTTCTTGCAGATACCTCAGAGACAGTCCATGTAGTGAAGCCCTGGGATGGCGGATGGTCAGACTTTAGCTGGGCCATACACACAAGCATTGAGCCCTGATCAGGAATCACTCAACTGTTCCTTGCTGTGCTGTATGTAAAGGTGAGGAGCTCATTCTTCTCCAGGACTGGTGCTGTGAGGGCTCACATGTTGGTACCCACAGCAAATAGAATCATAGAATCATTTTATTGCACTAGATGATCTTTCAAGGTCCCTTCCAATCCCTAATATTCTATGATTCTGTGATTCTGTGATTTTGGTTGAAGAGACCCTTAGGATCATCGAGTCCAACCAAATAGAAGCCCAGGGGATCCCCATGCAGCCCTGACCTCTGCAGGAAGGTGGTATTTGGAGCAGAAAAGAAGAGGTTGGACACGCGCATGCAAGCGGACACTGTCTGTGAGAAGGGAGCAGCTTTGAGATGGGAAAAGGGGAAAAGTCTGCTCTCGTGGACATATCAAAGCCCAGCAATGGGCAAAGGAGCATTCCCAGCAGCAGGACAAAAGGCGACTTTTTCAGCCGTGGAGTCTCTGAGTCTGTCCCATTGCCCTCAGCCTCCACTCTGGCTGGCGAAGCTGTTGCAAAACCATCTTCCCATCTAAGGTTCTGGCTTCCCATCAGCTCAGCACATGTACAGGATGCCTTCCAGAAACACGGAGCCAGGCAACCTCTGCAAACACAATGAAAGATGCCAGTCTGCTCCCAAACCCTTTCCACCATTTGGGCAGCAGAGGCCACAAGGTGACGGAGGGTACGGGATGGATGGCAAAGGGGGCAGAAGGATGCCTAGCCCAGGGGAACCAAACAAAACACAGGGGCATTGAAGGCACGTACCTCTTACAGTTGTGGAGTGATTTATTGAAAGCTGAAAGAAGGAATTGCCAGGCGCTCTTTGTTTCCATGGTACCATAAAAAATGGATGGGAAGTGACTGGGCTGTCTTGTAGTTTGAATGTTTCATTGGCATGTCACGGAAGCCTCCAGAGGATGCCTCGAGGGCATGAGAACCGGCTGATGGAATGTGCTAGTTTGTTAATTTAATAGGATACAGCGTTTTCCCTTAACACCCAACATGCAAATCAGGGTGGTGAATCAGGTCAGCACATCTCCCCCCGCGTAGGGCTTGGTGCTGGGACCCTGCTCTCACATGGCATCTCCTACAGGATGCTGAGGTCCCCTGGCCACCCTTGCAGCACCCGGCAGGATCAGGCTGCGGGAGAGATTTTTTGGACTCCAAAAGTGTCTAGTGGGAAATGAGAAACAGTATTTCTGTGGTGTGGAAGCCAGTCTGAACAACATGGTAGTACGTGAGGCAAATGCAGCTTCTCTGGCTCAAAGAGAACAGATCAATGTGTACATTGATAGGAATATTAAAAAGTGCAGTTTGTATGTGGTTCACTGGGGACTTTTTCCCTGAATCCTCCCAGATAAATAAGGAGAAGACATGCCACATTTATTTGGGATTAGTGAACTTATTGTAGCATTTTCAAACCAAGCTACAGAATTCCACAGTCAGTACGTGACTCTCTTAGAGTTCATAAGATGCTCCTTCAAATCCCTCAGAAAGGCTATCAACCTCTCAATAAATTGTACACACAATTTTAGAGTCTTTTCTATAAAACGGTAGTATTTGGATCCCCATTAAATTCCCTTGTGTTTCCAAAGGAGTTTGGTGTGACTTACATAAATACTGTGTGTGAGTGCATGACTACATGTCTGTGCATTGGCATCCTATAGCCCAACACACAGGTCTTTGCCTCATCCTTTGTCTTATTGGAGGTAAATTCAATCCTTCTACTGAGATGAATGACTGTAGTCCCATTTTGGGAAAGGTCCAGTCCTGTCACTGTCACAGGCTCTTCTGGGGATAGACATATTAGACAATAGACAAATTAGACAGAATTAATTGAATTCAGCAGAGCTCTGCTCATTTAAACCAGCCAAGGACATTTGAACTTGATGACTTGCCCCATCCATTCTCCTCACTGCAGTCAGGAGAGGATCTCAGCTGTAGCTTTGCTCTGAGATACCTGGGACAACTACAATTGGTATCCTTGAGCAAATGCCATTTCATACTTCCTGAAGCTTACACAGCTGTCCTGAAAAGCTGCAGCATGATGCTGGGCATGGGCTTCACCTCAGCAATGTTCCTGCGTGGTGGCGGGGCACCCTGACGCCGGCACTGATGTGCTTTGACTGCTCTTAGGGGAAATGATCTAGAGGATCCAAGCTCGGCACATCCTTCACCTTGTTGCAGTCTCCACCACATACGAACAAACACTTCCTGTGCGTGGGTGGCTGGGCTGGCCCTGCTCCAGCTACGATTCATTTTCTGTTGCCTGATGACTCTGTGCTCGTCCTTCTCTTTCTGTATCTTGTGCATTCCCAGAGCACGTGGCTGGGTTTCAGGCTTTTTACCCTACACTGGAGCTCTGCTGCTCCACCAGCCAGGGAAAAAAGTAGTGAGACATTCCCATCAAGCTGCAGACACAAGATCACACGATGATTTCTTTTTGTTTTTTTACGATGAAGGGGGGAAATTACTAATTTCTGTTGAGAAGTTGCTGATATGTGGAAAGTCCTCTCTTTGAACTTGGGAGTTTTGCTCTCAACCATACAGACCCTGAGGATCCTGGAAGAGAGCTTTCATGCTTTGAGAGGAACTCCACCAACCTTCCCCGTGTCACCCCAGCTGCTCTCAGTATGAGCCAGGAGGATAAACACGAAGTGGGAACTTTTTCTAGAGAAAAAAAAAAAAACAAAAAAAAAAAAAAAGAAAAGGGAACAACTGTCACAAAAATCTGACTGAAGCTCATTCCCAAACAATTCAGTGGCAGCTGCACCGCAGGAAAGCGGATCCAAGTGGACAGTTGCAGCAGTCATGTTTGATCTCTTGCACAGAGGAGGCCAGGGGCTGCATCAGTGCCAAGTCCTGCATCGCTACCAAGAGCTCGTGGCTGAATGGGACTCTGCTCCTGGCAAGATGATGGATCTTAATTTAATGACTAGGCGGTGAAGAATATACCACGCCTCCTCCTAATCAGCGATTAAGTCCTCTTGGTGTTGTGTTTGCTTCATCTCACTTCCACCGTGTGCACCCCTCTGGCTACATCTCTATTACGGTGGGTAGCTGTGGGCTTGAGTTAGTGGAGCTGAGTGCCTCTGTCATTTCTGGGGCATTTCCAAGCCAGCTAAAACCAGGACATGTAACAGCCCCGGCTAACCGCAAGTGCACATCCAGACCACACAACACCCACTCAGACTTGAACCAAGTGCCTGAACCTTTTGGAGTTACTCCAACAGTTGTCCTGCTGAAGGGTGGCATTTTAAATAAAAAAGGCAATCTGCTTAGGGAGGTGAGTTTTAGGTGCTCACAGACTGCCTACCATGGAGTAGAGTGTGCATACAGCCAAATTTCAAAACACCTCAATAGCCACCTTCCCCTGACACCAGGTTGTATCAGATAGATTGTAAAACCTGCCTAAGAAGCAAGAGAAATCAGCTTGATACTCTGCTTCTGTCACTGTTCCCTTGTGCACAGCACTTTTGGGTCTGTTTGCACGGTGTTCTCATGCACGAAGTGGGGAGGGAAGTGGGAATCTATCAAAGGAGATATTACGGGAGGTTTTTCAGCAGCGTGACAGCAGCACGATTGTACTGCAGCTCTGTGGCACACACTGTCTGTAGGACGGTTCAGTACAGCCATGGAGACAGATGGCTAGTGCAAAGTGAATAATCTAGTTGTACCAAACACACTGCCCAGCAAGTTAGCCATCAGGCTCCTATGCAAAGCTTGGCTAATCTGCACCTGCAAATCCATATGTACATGTCCCAGGAATCATTCTCAACCATGTCCCTGGAATGACAACAAACCTGGACTTTGTTTTTTCCCCATCCACTTCTACTCCAGAGGTTTTGAAAGGATGTACAGCACCCCCGTAGCTGTCAATTCCCATCATGTGTCCAGTTCAGCCTCCTTTCCAATATATGGCACTGACCTCTGCTGTGTGATGGATACCAGACGGAGAGAATTAACCACTCCTCCATTCTTATTCAGTTAGGAAGCAGTAACCTTTCAGTGCTCCCTGATGTACCAGATATGTCAGAGCATCCCACTCTGACTTCAAAGGAATGTCACAGGCATAGGAAGCACAGAACCAGCAGCAAAGCAATTAGTGATACGATCTGGTAGGGCAGTTCCCCTGCTCTGCTTCCTAATGCCACTTAGTGTGTTTCCGTTATTGTTAAAACATGTGTTAAAAGAGAGCGGACACTGAGAAATGAAGTCCTCCCTGGAAAGAACAGGACACCACTTTGCTGTGGACTCACAGTGAAAAATCTGAGAATCCACAGCTGTGGATTCACAGTAAAGTGAGGCAG
Source organism: Jacana jacana (assembly GCA_013400555.1). Lineage (NCBI taxonomy): Eukaryota > Metazoa > Chordata > Aves > Charadriiformes > Jacanidae > Jacana > Jacana jacana. The sequence continues at coordinate 417,114 of VZTM01023518.1, read as the reverse complement.
AATAAAAGAAAACAGAACAGAACACAGAAGGGATTTAAAGTCTGCACCAGTGAACATTTTTCTCTTATGTGGGCATTTCCCATGCAAGTCAGTTTATCTGAGTTTAAATTCAAGGGTTTGATTCTCTCTGCCTGAAATCCCACTCCCTACACAGCAGGACACAGGCAATCAGCAATATAAATGTAATAGTCCCAGAGCAGTGGGAAAAGCAATGCCTGGCTTCCTTGAACTATATCCTACTCCAATAACTATTGTTCCTCTATGGCAAGAGATAGCCTGTGCACTGATTTATCACTCATGTTGATTGATTAGCCAGTTCTGCATACTAAATGGCCAGCTGGTCAGAGCCAAACATCTCTGCTTGCTTTCCCCTTGCTGCTAATAATCAATTGCTTTCTACTAGCCCAGGAGTAGCCAACACCTGAATGTGGCACGCCCTGCTGATATGGAAAATTAGATGATTTATGTTGCACAAGTTCTGTTTGTAAGCCCTTCTAATATCCCAGCTCTATCACTGCAAATATGGACACCCCTTTTACACCAAGTGCGCATTTGTCTTTCACCATGTGTAGGAGCATCTCAGGGCACCTTTCTCTAAGAGGAGACTTCACCTGACACCACCACAAGCTAAAGAGGGACAAGGAAGAGGACAGGCACCTAGCTCAGCCACCTTGATGTTATCCCATTGGTTTGGCATTGCAGAGATCCAAGTGAATGACAGGAATTCCCAAGTGATGGTGGTCCTGCCTGGTCCTTGAAACTTGGCCTTTACTCTTGATTTTGGGAATTGTTTTGACATTGATGCCTTTGGGGAAACATTTCTCCCTGTAATATGTAATAGGAATGATGGGTGGTGGGTTTGTTGGGGGCAGCAGGTTCACCCCTGTGTGTCTGCACCTGCCTGAGCAGAGGATGTTCTCCTGCTGCCTGTGAGGAGTGAGACCTACTTACAACACCCGCCTTCAGGCAGCTTTGGTCCATTTATATTACATGAGGATCTGAACTCATATCTGCGTTAACAGTACATAAAAACTGGAAGCTTACTTGCACTGTCCACTGCTCTCTGTTATGTACTGCTCCAGTGTTTAAAGACTCTACAAGCTTAAGGAAGACAAGGAAAAAGAAATTACCCACCAAACTACTGCACAGGGTAAATGTAATCAGCCCAATGAACCAGATTCATGCTACCCTTGAGCAGAGGGCTGGTTGCTGATCCCCTCTGTGAGAGCCCTCAGATTTCTATGCAACAAAGCTGCCTGTAGTCTCTGTTTGGAGAAACAGGGGGAAAGGGTTGTTGTCTTCCCTCCTTACTGTGAGTGCTCTAGGGCAGGACATGCTTGGTTGAGTTGAACTGCAGCTCAAAGGGCACTGGAGCTTTGCTTCTCCTCCTTTGCTGCTCCTCGAAGGGGCAGCCACATGGCTGCCAGGTTAGCATGGCTGGTTTCTGTTCTAATCTGTACTTTCCATGCCCTGATTTCAACATCAAACATGGATCAATCCCATAGCAAGCACAGAGATGTTTTCTTACTCTCTCCCTACATGATCCTGCAGGGCATTGCGACTCACCCTGCCCTTGGAGGGTGCCCACCTTTGTGCCAGGGTCAGATTTGGCCCCAGCATGAGGCCAGCCTGACCCCATTCACCTCCCTGCTCTGGTGAGAAAGGTGTTGCTGGTGCTGTGAGGGAGCAGAGGCCACGGGGAGGAGGGGGAGATGGAAGAAAGACACGCACACTAGCATGCCTGCAAACAAGGGCAGCCAGAGACAGGGCCTGCACGCAGGCAGAAAAAAAGATGGAAGATGGAGGGAGGGAAGGAGAGGAGGAAGATTTCTTCCATGGACAAAACCTGTAAATAAGAAATGTGCGTTTCCCCCAAAGCCTTTTTATTTTTTTGTCAGCATGCAGGAGGCACGAACTCTCTCCTTCTCACGCAGGTGTTTAGTGAGTCTCACGGCTCACACAACACATTTAGGCTTGTGGCTCTTCTAGCTCCCCTTCTTTTTCTCCCTAAAGTGCCCTTGATGCTCAGCTTTTCATTCTTTGCTTCTCTGACTCTAATTATCTTTTCTCTCCTGCTGCTTCTGATGAATTGCTCCATTTTTTCATATCTTTGGGGCCCCGCTGCTTCTTGGGGAGCTAGGCTAGAGAGTTCTATTGCTCATCCTTCCCAGTCATTACGAAAGACAATCCTCTCAGATGAGGACATTCATTAAGCTGATTTGGGATGCTTGGTCTATCTCCACCGTATGTATTTGCATTAGTGTGAAGAAAATAATTAAAATGCATGGGAAATGTAGGCTGGAATAATGGGAAAGGCTGGTCCTAACCTTAGGAAATCTGGGGGTAGGGTACCCATTTACTTTTTAATAAGTGTCTCCATCACTGCAATAGGTATTTGTGAGTTTTCTTCTTTACACTAGTGTCTTTGTTTGTTGGGGTATGTGGAAGACACAGGTGATGAGATCCCGCACTCAGAACCATGTCTCTCAAAGTCTTGAGGTCACTGTAAGACTCTGACTTTTAACAAATCGTGAATGCCCATGTGGGGAAGGAAGGATGCTTTATTTGCCCTGTGAGTTTGGAGGTCTTTAAGACTTCCAGATCCCAACTTCTCCCCACAGACAGCCAAAGTCAGAAAGTATTTTGAGCATAAAAGCTGAGATGAACCTACTTCCAGAAGATGGGGATTTAAGGGAGAAAAATATGGAGAACATGAAACACACAGAAGTGACAGTGCCACGAGTGGCTTTTTATTCTGCTGATGGAGTGAGCAAGCAATGCCAGAGAGGTACCCTGCAGTAAGTGGGTACAAGAATATGGTGGTTTCAGTGGGGGGGTCAGCATGGATCTAGGGGACCATGAGATCTCAGCTCTGCCACAGCCTCTCTGGGTAGGGATCAAGCCACATCCTTTCTCTGTTCCTTATCCCCAGTAAAGGTCTGTTAACACCACATGCATTGGTCTCAGTCTCAAAATGCCTCAGAGCAGGGATGGTTTTTGCAGTGCACAGCACCTGGTGGACAGCAGTCCCAGGTGAGGTTTGGGTGGTGCTGGTGTCACTACCAGGCGATGGGAAAGCTTGCTTTTAACAGAAGACACTGAGTTATCTTCACACCCTTGGAGGAGAAATGGCTACAGCTTGCACAAGTCAACAGGAGGCTCGCAGGCCCAGGAGAAGCAGGGCACAATTAGTCTGGCCTGATGCCACACTAATGTGTCTAATTGGCTCTGCACTTGTGTCCACAGGGGAGCAACCCTGTGGGCATGTGTCTAGCAGAAGAACCAGGTTCAATTCAAAGCTTGGCAAATAAATGGGCTGCCTTGGGCTGAGTTACACTGAAATACCATGCCAGGACAATCTGGGATATGGTTTAGAGACTCACAGCTTGCTGAAGCCTAAACATAAAAATAACTGTACTGGTTAAGACCTCACCAGTTCCTACGACTTTCCTCCTGCTGTGGAGTCTGGAGGGGATCTCTATCAGACCAGCATTGCTGGTTCTCTCCCCTTGCAGGACACTTGCACCAGGTCCCAGATGGGGCCAGGGAGCAAAATGTCATAGCAGAGGAGAAGCACATTCAGGTACCATGGCAGGGTGGTGTGAAATAGGTCAGAAGTAAGTTTCATGTTTTTCATGCTCTGCGTGACTTGGTGCATGTTTTTTAAGCTCTCTGGTTGGGTCACCTCACTGAGGACATCACAGAGGTGTGGTATCACTGCATGCCTGTGCTCTACACGTGTTTTAAATGACAGCAATGGATTTTTTGACTGGGATTCAGCTGCCTTCAGGCAGATGTTTGCTTATCAGGCTGCTGTCCTAGCTCGTCAGTGGTGTCCAGGGTTCAGCTCTTCCTAAAGGAAGTATCTCCTGTGGGGCCAATGGACAACACATATAAATGCTCTCTGCATCAGCTATCAAGGGAGCAGGAATGGCTGGCTCAGATGGAGACATCTAAGCTACAGGTATCTAAACTGAAGCTGCTTAACATGACAGGCAAGATACTGTGGTCTGGGGTGGCAAGGCAGGGCATCTGGTTTGGGATACTTTGCTACCAGGAATCCATCAGCAGGCAGACAGGAGGGTTTCAGTTTGAGAACAGAGCAACATGCACAAATGCTCCTGTTCCGGCTCCCTGCACTGAGACAGAAAATGTGTGTGTGTGTGTGTGTGTGTGTGTATATGCCAGTGTGGGTGTGAGAGAAGCTCAGACACCCGGGGAGAGGGAGTGTGGGAAGCAGGAAGAGATGATTTACTACCACTTGCAAGGTATGTCCTGTACTTGCCTCCTCTCCAAGGTCTTGGCACCAGCACATTTCTCTGCAGAGAAGCCAGAGGTGCGTTCCTCCAAAGTGATACTCTATCAAACAGGAAAGCCATTTACTTTCTGCTGGCTCTGCAGATTTTCAGTGCCTGCAACTGCAGACCTAGAAGTTTATCTTACCGGAGGAATTTATATGGGGCTGTGAGATGGGCTGGTGTTATATGGCTCTAAGTAGTTACATGAAGCCTCTGTGGACTAATAAAATGGTATTAATTGTATTGCTAAGGTTGCATTTTAAACATTAAATTATGGATGGCTTGATAGCATCGTGAAAGCCAGCATCTTGACATGACCTAACCATTATCTATGGAAATGGCTAAAATGTCTTTTTACAATGTACTCTGGGTGATTTAACTCTTTGAGGTGACTCTTCACATTAAATTATTTCCTTAGGCAGAGGGAGAGCAGTAAGGGCTTCTCCTTTCTCCTTCCCTTCCTACATTTCTGAGCTGCTCTTAATCTTTCCAGCTTACTTTAGCCCAGAAATACACATGGTGGGGACAAACCCAGACCACATACCATTCCCCACTATGTCCCATGCATCTCTGAAGGTGTGATGGAGAGGACCCCAATGGATGTGAGGAACAGTGGCAGCAAGAGGTGTGGGATTGCAGGGAGAAGCTCCAAGGAAGTCCCCACACAGTGGGAGTGGGCACTGTGCCCCGGAGGGGTGCCTGCCCAGCTCTGCCCTCAGCCCAAGGAAGAAATCAGAGAGGCAATGCACCAGTCCCTGTTAATCTAATTAAAGAAGTCAGCCCTAAAGGCCAATTACAACACAGCCAGTGTCAACAGCAAATCTTCCCTTGCTGGCAGTTTTAGGGGCAGGGGCAGAGCTGGCAGTGGAGCCTTTTGGGGCTGGGAACAGCATGTGCTGCCAAAGAGGAAGCACAGACAAACAAGAATTTAGTGGGTTTGCTTTATTTATTTTTCAAAGGCATTGATGTATTCGTCACTGGAGGTGACAAGCTACAGAGTAGATAGACATCCCTGCCGTGTTGGGTGAGTCCCACCTCGGTGTCCCCCCTCCCCTTGTACTACCCAACCGGGTATTTTCCCATGTGCCTCCTGCAGCAGATGGGGCACAGTGTCCCCGTGGGCTCTGTGGTGGGAGCCTGGTCGGTGACACGCTCCCACCGCAGCAGTGAGGGCCCCCGACTCGCACCCCAAGCTGTGCAAGGTACAGCTGGCCGGTGGGGCAGCAGCCTGGGACCCCGCGGTGCCCGGCATCCCGTGGTTGACGCGTGAGACTTGGCAGCTCGGTGTTTTCAAAGCTGCAGCTCTGACGTGTCCCTGCTGACCCCGGCAGAGCAGCCGGCACTCTGCTCCTGCTCCCGGCTCCTGAGCTGCTCAGAGCCCCAGCTGGACACCAGACCCCACTGGGTTTTTGGGAGAAGGCCCTTGGCTTACCCTAGGACTGATGCACTGAAGCAGAGGGAGACATTAAACACAGAAAAAAAGGAGAATTATCCTTTCTGCCACCATCCCCCTGTGCAACACTGCCCTGGGTGCAGCAGGGTCTCTGCTAGGATGAAGGGCCCCCTGCCTGCTTGTTTTCATCCCGCAAGCCATGGGACCCATCTCCTGCCCTGTCACCTCTCCACTCAGAAAAACATCCATGCACTGGAAGACATGGAAATGAAATGCAAATCTCTGCTGCCCACAGCTCCCACAGCACACTCATCCTCTGCTCACCACGGCGGCGTGAAAATCCCGGTCGTGGCCTCTGGTAATCAGACAAAACAGGTAAAGGGCTAATGCTTGTGGTGTGGTGACCTTGAATTTTTATACTAACGAAGCTACTTTTATCTTTTTACTTAGAATCATAGAATCATAGAATCATATAGGTTGGAAGAGACCCTTGGGATCATCAAGTCCAACCGTCAGCCCTCCTCTACAAGTTCTCCCCTATACCATATCCCTCAACACCACATCTAATCGACTTTTAAACACAGTCAGGGATGGTGACTCCACCACCTCCCTGGGCAGCCCATTCCACTGATTGACTATTTCTGTGAAAAATTTTTTCCTAATGTCCAGCCTAACCCTACCCTGCTGCAGTTTGCAGCCATTCCCTCTCCTTCTATCACTAATTGCCCGTGAGAAAAGACGGGTTTTTTATCAAAAGGAAAAAAGAAGCCCTTTCATAGGTTGCTGTCCCCTGATAGTGTTTTGACATCAGAGCCTCATCGTGCCTCTGGTATTATGGAGCACTAATTTATCTTAGAAGCCAGTAGCAGCTGCTCACGTTACAAGTGGGAATATCTTCCCTTTGTTTTCCTCAGTGTTGCTCTCCTGAACTTGGGTTCAAGGGTTGATTTAAGTGGATCTGCGTTACAGGCTGAGGAGATGTTTCCAGTGAGTGGAAAGACTAACGGTGGCATGTTTAGTGTCTTAGGCGGATCAAGCTCACCACTCGTTTCTGGCTACTTTAATAAGCCTGGCTTTGTAGAGTTTACAGTCTCAGGGCTGGGTTTACATGGTACAAAGTGTACCCAAGGGAGTTAGGCTGATGCAAAAAACATATAAAAGAATCTCATCATATTTACGTTCCCCGCAGCCCCTGAAGACCCCTGTTACAAAGCAGCTGCCCTGAGGAGCCAAATGGTTACACAAATCAACCCTGAAGAAAAAAGCCCAGAACCAGAGCCCAAGTGCCCAACAAAGCCAATAATAACTTGAATATGAAGAGGAAAAAGGAAACCCAGCCACAAAAGCCCAGAGGATGATTTATGGGAAGCGTTTGGTAATAATGTTTAAAATTGATTTAAAAGTTTGAGGGCTGAGATTTCCTGGGAAAGGTCTGTTCTTAAGGCATAGAGGAGCCGTCCAGATGCTGGTGAAATGGGAAAAGGAGGCTGCATATACAGAAAAATCAAGTATGTCTTTAAGGCAGCTCAACTCTCCTGCATGACATACAAAATAGTTTCTTAAGCTCTGAGCCACTCTCCTTCCTCAAGAAAAACACAGATTCTTCATTCTACATGAAATCCTCTGTTGGGTGTCTGGGATCAGCTGCTGCTTGGTGAACAGATCCAAGAGCTGTGGGTTTGGGTTTCTGGATGCCTGGTTTGACTCAGGCAGGATGTCCTCTCTCAGACAGTACTACTGAGGGGAAGAGCACAGGTGACAGTAGTGCCATGCTAGTCATCCCATCATCCATGTGGTCTACGCAGAAGCTACATGGCTGGTCTGGAATGAGCCAGCTGGCCCTCTTGCTTGGGCAAGCTGTGCATGATTGAAGTCTGATCCATGTCCAGGTTCTGCCGGTCCATGCAATCTTGATATGAAGAAGCAGGCCACCTGGCTCCAGGAATACCTCTATGGACTGAACCACAGCTCCTAACAGAGAGAAATGAAATCCAAAGAGGCTGAATCCCTCCTTGACTTACATCTTCCTGGTGAGCAAGGGTCAATTCCTCCAGAGGTAACAGGAGCTTCTTGCCCTGTTCCTGCTGCTGCATCCCAAAGAGATGAAAGGCAAACTTCTGGCAAAAATTACAGCAGAGCATGGCCTGAGCTTTCCTAGGAAACTTTGGAGTCTGTTCCTTGCTGAGAGGGGGTTGCTGTGTTGCTACGTGAACCGTAACACCAAGGCAGCATCTGCACAAAGCACTGAGAAGTGAAACCACCACTCCCCACCCAGCTTTCTTCCCTTGTTCCCAGGCTGACAGAGCGGGCTTGGCTCATCTTTGCAGCAGCAGCAGCTTCCTTTTGTTCCCAAGGTCTGCTAGTCCTCCTGTCTTCCTCTTTGTTCTTCAGACCACCAGGACAGAGACACATGCAAAGCCAGCCCTACCCTGGCTCTGCAGTGGTGGTCTCCATCTCACTTTGACAGAAGTTTGTGATCTTATGAGCAATACAGGATTTCCTGCTACCATTTGCTTTTTCTGCACAGGCCTCCTGTGATTTGTTCAGGAACCCCATCAGATATCTATCAAGGCTATGTCCTTTCCAGCTGGCATTTGGTGGGTGCCTCTGCAGCTTGCTGGTGGTCTGATAGCCACTCCAGCAGATTCACAGAGACATGATCTGCTTCTTGCCCTTTAAGCAACAATCAGTTCATGACTTTTTATGACCAAAATACCTCAGGTGGTGGCTTGTCATACCTTTATGGAGGCTGGGCACTGACAAGCATCTCCGTGACTATGTGTGTTTCACCTGTGTGTCTTAGTACACCTCTGCTAGTACACAGCGAGTGACAACAAGTGGAGATCGCTCCTGTCAATGGGTGACCATTGGAAGATTTAGGAGGTTGGTTTGGAGCGGCATCTGAGAGTTCAGATGCTTCTCTGAAGCTTAGCCAAACCCCTTTGGCCTGGAAACTGAGATGGGAAATATAATGAGATTAGGCTGTCGAGTGAGATTTACGGCTCATCCTTCTTCCAGCTGGGTCAAAAATACCACAAATGCAGCCTCCTTGAGAGCTCATCGGTGCCTCTGCTCTCAGGCAAAGTCAGGGAGGGGAGGACAGGTGGGGTTTCCTTTCAAGTTGGTCGTTGATTATCAGTTTGGGGGAAGTTGAGCTTGTGCTCCAGGACCATTTGTAGCTGAGGCCATCTGCATGTTGATCACACACCCTGGGGATGGGACTCACCCTGACCCCAAGGATAAAGGCAACGCTTGGGGGAGGTGTGCAGATCATGGGGACACTGCCCTACTCCTGGCTGCTTGTCCACATTATTATGCTTCTTATGGAAACCAGATCTTTCCTCCAACCCCCAAGAGCTTTGCCCACCGCTTTGCCCCCTCGAGTTGGATAAAGTGGCAGTGCAATATGGGGATCCTCCACTACCACCACTGGCAACTTCTCCCCTCTTTCTGTTCCTGGTTAAAAAGCTGTGTTAGCAAAGACATGCCATTTTAAAAGTGGTTCCTTCAGCCTGACCTGAGCTAGGGCTCCATAGCGTGAGCAGCACAGTACCAGAGAGGAGGCAGTCGGTGCCAGGGGGCTGGGTAAAGCCATCCCAGCCAGTCCAGATGGTGCTAGAAAAGGGCATGCATCCATGCCCTAAGCCTTCTCAGGCCATACAGCGGGGTGCCTTTCAGGATGTTTGCATCAAGCCACAATCTCTGTCACCGTGAATCAAATCAAAAGTTGGGAATTGGGAGGAAGTGGAGAACAAAGCAGAAAATGTCATTATACTGCTACAAATGTCTCTGGTGCACATGGTGTATACTGTTACGAATGTTCTCATAGGTTCATTGGATGGTTGATTCAGTTGGAAGAGAACTTAGCAGGTTGTTGGTCAGTATTATGTGTCATTTTAGTCCTCTAACACTGAAGGGAAATAGGATGTTTGGGAAAGAGGCATAGAAAATAACAAGGTTGGCTGAAGGTCTGTAAGGAGAGATTCTTCAGTTTGGAAAAGAAATTACCATGGAGACATACAAGAGAAGTCTAGAGAAGTCCTGAGGGACAATTGACTGTTCCTTGTCTTGTATAGTAGAATAATTAAGGATATTGGACAAAACTAGAAGCTGGCAGGTTCCAAAGTTATGTCCTCCCACTGTCCCACCCTAGGCTGTGGGTACAGCCATATGCCCTGATACAACCAGCCATGATGTGCCACCAAGCTGACCTTCAAGCTCAGTTGAAGAGGGTGCCATGGGCTCACCATGTGGCTTTCACACATGGCTGCTTTTTTAACTCTTGTGTAGAAGACTTCTGAATAACGCTATATAATTGTACCAGTGAAACTACCATTTAATTACAAAACAAGATAGTAATCACCAAAGTTAGTAAATGTTGGTGGCTGCTATATTCCAAGAGTATAAGCCATCATCGCAGTCCATGGGTATACCTGGGAAAATCAATCACACCTCTTCCCAGTGGTCCCAGAAACCCAGTTCTCATGATTCTCAAGGGTTTTTTTTAAGCTCAGCAGGAGTCTCAGTGACGACTGCTTTCCTGCCACTGTCTGTCATGTAGTTTGAATTTGCTGGTGTCCAACGAGATGTAGACCCCGAAAGCAGCTTCTCCTGGTGGGCAGTGCTGGATTCTCTTGTGGCTAGTATGAGATGAGCTCAATATTGTCACCGGACTGGTGGAGGTCTACTGATGGCCTCAGACTTGGTTCAGAGACAGCCAGACATAGAGAATGTGCACAAATTGCATTTTCCTGAAAAATCAGTTGAGAAACCTTCATTTTGCACAAACTCTTGAGCATTTTCTCTTCTCCCATTAACTGGATAGCACAAGCTGCTCATCACCTGCTCTCCTTGTCAGGGCTGGTACTAGCATGACTTATAGAGCAATGGTTTATAGCCACAACAGCATCTGAATCACTGATCATTCACTTTTATAGTGTACTGTGGGAGGAGGAAGCTTTTCTCCGTAAAACCAATAATTTCTCTTAATAAGCACAGCATGCAGAAGCTTGAGGGAGTGGAGCCCACACATCCATCTTGGTGTGGGACAAGCTTATGCTGGTGCCATCCTAATTTTGGTGTCTGGGGCACAAAGTTATGTAAATTCCCCATCACAGTGGATTTGCACAGTCTCTCAGACTCTCAGACTTCAGCAGAGAGACAGAGACAGAGAGATGTGAGACAAAGAAGCCCTTTTCTTCACTACTTTGGATTCTGTGCATTTTTTGCCCAACCACTTTTATTTTGTTTTCCTTCTCTTTTTTCCCACTTTTTAATTTTTTTTAAAAAAATATATTATTTACTAAAACAAACCAGCCATGCTGCTATGGAATTCCTTAATTCCTTTTTAATTTTTTTCCTGGAATAAGCATCCCCAAACTCAAGCCAGCCTGATTCTAACTTTTTTCAATTAAACGCTTTGAATATTTCAGCTCAGGGCAGCTTTCCACATCACAATATATTTTGCTTCAGGATTTCTTAATGGATTGTTTTTTTTCCCAAATGGTGCTTGAAATCAAAAGAACTTCTTTTTTATTCCAAACAGCATTTTAAAAAATCTGGATTCATGGAAAATCTCCCACCTTTTGGCTTCCACAGCACAATGAAAGGAAGTATTTGGAAGTTTTTCCATTGGCTGGCAAAACAGGGTGCCTGAGCAGCTGCAGCTATCGAGAGCCTCTTCAGCAGCTGTAAGTCAGCTCTGTCCACATCTGCCATCACATAGTAGTATTTTTGTCACTTAAAGGAAGTTTTAGGATTCGTGTGTTCTGGAGACTGTCCTCAGGTGTAGCAAATCCTGTGGCCAGACAAGGCCTTTTGCAGGTGGATCAGAGCGGTCTTCAGCTGCCTGACCTCACCTGAGCCTCTGTCTCTGCATGCAAAGGGATGTTGGCAACCCCAGCAAACATCCCTTGGCTCAAAGGGTTTGTTTGTGGGGCAGATGGTCCCCATGCACCTGGGGCACTCCATGTAGGGCTGCAGCCTGGCGGGGCAGATGTGGAAAGCACAGCTGTGGGGGGGTGATATTGCCATATCTGAACAGCTGGAAGCATCCATATCCCCTTTGCTATTTCTTTCCCTTCTTCTTTCTCTCCATTTATTTACTTTTCTTCCTCTTTCTTCTTTGCCCCCACCCCCATCTTTCTTTTTCCTCTTACATTCCTTCTTTTTGTTTCTCTTTCATTTTATTTTCTTTTTCTCTTTCTCTTTGTCCTGATTTGATATTGAATTTCTCCTTCTCTTTCTCTTTCTTTTCCATTTTGCCCTTTTCCTTTTCTCTGCTTCTTTTAACTTCCTTTTCTTCTCTTCTCCATTTACTGCTTTTATTCTTTTTTCTTGCTTGCTTTCTTTCTTTTTTTATCCTTCTTACTTCATCTCATTTCCCCCTTTCTTTGTGTACCATTCTCCTTTTATTCTTCCTTATCATCTTTTTTTTTTTTTCTCTTCCCTGCCCCTCCTTTCTCTCCCCCCACAGTCCCCTTTGGCTGTACTCCTCAGTGCTCTCCCTGGGATGTGACTGTCTTACCAGATATCCCCAAAGGTGTCATGGAGCTGAGGATGAGCCCCGGGGCTGGCAACATCTCAGAGCTCATTTTTGAGCAGCAGGGAGCTTTAATCCAGGATGTCCCATGCCCACCACGACCCCTGTCCTTGCAGGAGCACAAGGAGAGCAGTGATGTGAGTGGGAAAAAATTATCCTGGGGTCTGAACCACCTCTCCATTTGTCATCTTCCTGGGAGACTGGCCTTGTCCCAAGGTGAAACCCCCCTCTCCCTCCTCTGGCTGGAGAGGATTGCCTTGGGGCTGTCCTTGCCCTGGCAGCCCCTTCCCCCAGCAGGTCCACCCCATCACCAGCTCTCGCTCTGACCACTGCATTCAGGACACAAGAGGTGCTTTGGACTCATGAGGTGCAAACAACCATCTGCATCCTCCTGCAATGGCTCGAAAGGCGGCTGGCAGACTAATTTAATATAGCTGGGTCTCAGTTCTTTTAATTATGTCTTTATAGTCTTTTAATTAGCCAGAATCCTACTAATTTAAACCACTCTTGTTCAGAGAGACTTCTGCTGAGCAGCTGTTCTCACTCAGAGCTTTCTCTGGGTTAGGAAGAGGAGCCTGGGATGTTTGCTTCTCCCCTTCAGGCTGTTTTTCTTATTTTGCTGCCTCAGCAAAAGGTTGCAGAACAGAAATGGTTCCTCTGAGATAGAGGAACGTGACTTACAAATAATTATTTGTGTCTGGAACCTGTTTACAGGGTTCAGACAATAAACAAAACCAAACCCAGGGTGTTTCCCTTTGCATACGATCCCACTCCAGTTTTCCTTCAAACAAGGCAGAGATTAGAAACTCTGAGGACCGAGATGACAAGCTCAGCTGAAAGGCAGCACTCGCCCGAGATAAGAAAGGTCCTGGCAATGAGGCTAACTTCCAGGGAAAGCAATTGGAAGGAGAGCTCCAGGAATTGCTGTTTTATTCCCATTGCATGTGAGACCACTGGCTGCAAACCAGGCCTGTGCAAGATGCTGTACAGCCCCCCCCCCC